>JAJIYU010012898.1:0-14272 GCA_030144865.1 Tinospora cordifolia
CCCTTATTCTCAGTTCTTTCCTAAGCTAGATCCCACTGTAGGGCAAAACCCTAATTTTGGCCAATTGGGCTAATTTTTGGATGTGTGGTCCAACTTGTTAGTTCATGTCTCTTCACTTTGTTTCAAGTCGTTTTAGGTTCATATGAGTCACTAAATGAGGGTTTAGAGTTCTCTGAATTTGGCCCTAAAATGAGGCTAGATTCATTCTGTACTCAAATTTCCCTGAAAGGGTGACAATTCTTATTTCATTGAGTACAGAGCTTTCAGGGTATTACATAGGATGTCCCATATGTTCTTGTGAACATCTATATAAACCTCCCTTGTTCACTTTCATCTCATCCCAAAGCAAAGAGTTGACACTTTCCTCTTTGTTTGTTCTTGCCCTATTTTTTGCACCTCTTCTCACTCTCTTTTCTTTCTTGTATGAGATGTTTTTATTTTAGTGTTTTAGAGAGTTATTAAAGTATTTTTGTTGGTGATTAGAGGTTCTTGACGTTCTAAAAGTGTTGGATAAGAGGAACCTCTGCTAGGTTCTACAAAAAAACTCGAATTAAGGTGGATGAGATTTCTAGAACTCCTTCTTTACTACTTCAAGTCTTTAGTATATTCATGTTTGTTTTTAGTTTTTAGCATGTTTATATTTCAGTTTGAAGCATGTTTGATCAAGTTTTACTTTTAATTTAACATGTTTTCATATTTTAATTCATACATGATAGCATAACATGCTTAGAAACCATGCTTAGGCTTATTTTTGAATTTTTAAGCATGCCATGTGTGTTTCTATGTTCTCTTGATTATTTAAATTATGATATTAATTATTATGATCTTGTTTCATATTTATTTGAAATTAAATATGAGAAAGTAAAGATAACAACCACGTACCATCATAATAGTCTAAATGGCATGGGTGTTCTTTGCATATACTTAGTTTGTATGAGTAACATCACCAAGTGTGGATGTGTTTTAAAATACTTGGAATGTGGACATGTGATCCTTATTTCCAATGGAATGTAACAAGATGAATTGTCATTTCATTCCAGAATAAGAATATTTTAATGAAGAACATCAATGGATAAAAAACCCCTTTTGGTCAAATATACAATACTAACAAGATATTGTTTGAAACACTTAATGCTTGTAAGTGATTGAAATTGGATGTACTTTTGATTTGAATTAGTAAATTAGTAGTTTGATAAATGATCCATTGGGTTATGTGCTCACCCCTTCCTTCTAATTCTTAGGAATTTGAAATACATGAGCAAGCTTGGAAAAGAATAAGAACTCTATTTTTAGAAAGTTTCTATGTAAAGGAATATTGCCCAAATTTTGAATAAAGACTTCTGCTGAATTTTTGTTTTAAATTTTAGAGTTATGTACTCCCCTTTTCATTATTTGAATTTCAAGCACGTATCCCTTTATTTTATTCAATAAATAAAGATTGAAGTTTTTCTTTTATCTCTCTTGTAATAATCTTATTAAATTATAATTAAATTATTTGGGTTTTGTGCTCATTAAGAAATAATAAGACTTGAGATAATAGAAAGTGATGCAAGTTGTGTACTTGTAAATGTAACATTGGACCCAACCTGCCATGTGGCTGAGCTTGAACCTGCCTCTTTGGGGTTGGAGTGTTACATTTCTAAAAACTAAACATGCAATGAGCATGGTATTAATCTAAAGAGAAAAGAGGAGGTTTTAGAAATCACTTCCACCTTAATTGCAAGTTTGATGGAAATCCAGTAGAGGTTCCTTACTCCAATGTCTAGCACTCCACAGATAACTCAAGAACACTCAATTAAACACCAAAGCACTCAAGAACAAAAGGATTGCCAAGAAGAAGATTAGAACAAGCTAAGAGGGAAGTGTCAACTCTTGCTTTGGGATGAAAAAAAAAGTGTGCACAAGGGGGATTTATATAGATTTTAAAGATAGCATTGGGGGAAAATTTTGGCAACTTTGATTAGGGTTTCCTCACAAGTGTGGCAGCTAGCATTGCTCACAATTCATAAGGGATGGCTAGGGTTTTCTTGTATAAGGTTATGGTGGTCTTTCCTTCACATGGCGCCAAGATTGGAACATTTTGGGTTTAAAAAACTTTCTTGTTTGTGTTTTTCAGTTTTCCCTTTGTGTGTGATGGCTAGGGTTTGCTATGTGAGCATGGTTAATCATTTAGACACTTTTAATTAGGGTTGCTCACATGTGTGTACACACACACATGGACCGATTATTGCATAATAAGGCATGGGTGTACATGATCAAAGTGTTCTACCAATGTGACTTGCACATGTTTAGGGATGGCCACGTATTTATGGGTCCAGATAAATTTAATAAAAATTCATATCTCATTATTTACTAAGAATTAAGACCTTTAACATATATTTTGTGTTCATGTTAAACTAATGCACATTTTCAAATCATTATTTGATTAGGGTGATATTTCTTTAATTTATTTACCTAATTTAGACTCCACTAAAGGATATTAGGCAAATGCAACCCTAATTTTTGGCCAGTTGAGTTGATTTTTGGGTATGTTGTCTAGTTGATCATTTCATGTCATTTCATGTAATTTTGGGTAGTTTTGGGTTCCTAAGGGTTACTAAATGAGGATATTAGATATGCTAAATTTACCCTTGAATGGACCCGATTTCATTTCTCACCGAAATTCCATCCAATTGATGTTGAATGTAACATCTCGAAAAGTTCATATGAAATTTGAATTTTCACTTCGAAAATCATGTGGAATTGAGGAATGAGAGTTTTGGCAAGTCATAGTTTATCCAAATGAGGAATAAAAATCAATTTATTGAATTTTTGGAAGAAAATATATGAATATAATGTATATTATGGGATATCATAGCCAAAAATACAAGGATATGTACACTTTTTTATGAAAATAGGATTAGAAAGTCAATTAGGATCGAGATTTGGCAAAAATGTGAAAAAAAAGAAAAATTCGAATGAAAAATAAAAAAATAAACGTAAAATACATCTTAGGGTCCAAAAAATGATCTACCAAAATCCAATGAATGGGATTAAAACCAAAATGAATGCCCATGTGCACTGGATCATCAAAATCCAATGGCTCGAGATCCAAGTACAAAAGTCGAGGATGATCGTGCGGCCAGAAGCGAATTTGTTGATTGCAAAATCAGATCTGCACACTGTGATCGAGGATCATCCGACGATTGAGATCGAAGCCGCGTTGAGAGATCGCGAATAGTGCTGCACTCGAGGATCATCGGATGGTTCAAATTAAAGCTGCGTTGATTAGATCGCGAACAATGATGCATTCGAGGATCATCCGACAGTCCAGATCAAAGCCGTTTTGGATTGATCGTGATCGTTGATGCGCTCGGGGAAAATCCAATGGTCCAGATTCGAAGATTTTGATTTCTGTTGATTGATCCGAGAACAATCCAATGGCCTAGATAAAATCCAAAATTTAAAATACAAAAATTATCGAAAAAATAAGGAAAAATATGAAAAAAATCTGAAAATTCCAAAAAATAGTTTCTAAATTCAGAAAAATATTTCTAAAATCCAAAAAAAAAATTTGAAAAATACTAATTTTGCTCCAAAAATTAGAAAGTATGAAATTAGGGAGAAATAGGGTGTTTTATTCAAAGAAGAACACAAAACTTTCTAATTTTTCCCTTGAAAAACCTATATAAACCCCCCTTAGGCTCTCAATTTCATTCATTCCAAAAATAAGAGTTGAATTTTCCTCTTCTTTTCTCTAAGCCTTCTTCTTGGCAGCTCTTCCCATCTTCCCTTCTTGTGTGTGTGAGAAGTTCTGCTCTCAAATTTGGAGAATTAAGTTGGGCGATCTTCATTGGCACTAGTACGTGGTGGGAATTGCTGACGAAATTTTAGAAAAAAGCGTCACAAGGTGGAAGTGATTTTTAAAACACCCTTCTATTCTTATTTAAATTCATGACATTCTCATTGTTGTGTGTTTTTCACTAAATTCAAAGATTTTCAACTTCAGTTCTAGAATTTTAAATGTTTATTTCAGTATTTCAGTTTTGATTCATGTTTGAGCACTCATATCATCCATGTCATGTTAGTATCATGCTTAGGCTTTTAAATTAAAGTATGATGCATGTTTTATAAGTGTTTCCTGAATTGATTGTGTATATTCTGAATTTTAGTTTGATTTCATACTCTGAAATTTATTTTATGAGATCATGATATAAGAGTTAATCTGAGACGATGGTGATAATAACCACGTACCATCATAGTGGTCAAGGCGACGCTATGGATGTTCTTTTCATATGAGTTAGGTCATATGGTTTTCAGACCTAGGTACTTGAGGGTCATTTACCACAGTACCTTGTGGGTTACCATGTGTAACGGGTTGATGTCGAGACATGCCACTAATGGGTTGATGTCGAGACATGCCACTAATGGGTTGATGTCGAGTGAGCCCTATTTACTTAGTTAAGAACATCAAGGGATTAAAAACCCTTTTGGTCTAAGACTTGACTTAAACAAATTGTTGTTTGAAACGCCTAATGATTGCAAGTGTTTGAATTATGATTGTGGTATGAGTTTGAATATGAAAGATGGTTGTTCTAAAAGGATCCACTATTTAATGTGCTCACTCATTCCTTTCTTATTTTTCAGGAACATGAAATCTATGGAGCAGTTGAATATAGATAGTCCTTAAAAAGTTTCTACAGTATTATATTTTTAGAATTTTTAGGGCATGTTGCCCAAAACAATTAGTTCTTTTTTTTGAAGAGTTTAGTACTCTCAATTTCTATTATGAATAAAATAGTTTGAATTTCTTTATCTCTTTTAATTTGC
The DNA here is from genome assembly GCA_030144865.1 of Tinospora cordifolia. NCBI lineage: Eukaryota > Viridiplantae > Streptophyta > Magnoliopsida > Ranunculales > Menispermaceae > Tinospora > Tinospora cordifolia. Next base: position 4,810 of record JAJIYU010012898.1, read on the forward strand.
CTTGATTTTATTGAAAATTTTGTATTCTTGAATTTTATACAAAGGCACGAGATATTGAAAAGAAAAGAACAAGTGTGTGTCACTTGTAATGTAGCACCAGCCCGACTTTCCCTTTTGTTAAGTCCACTGTCAAGAGAATGGTGGCAATGTACAGTGCTTAAAAGATGCGGGGGTTGGGGTGTTACATTGAAATTCTCATTTCATTAAGTACAAGATTTTCATGATATTACAACCTACCCTCCTTAGAAAAAATTTTGTCCTAGAAACTTGTACATCATTAAGGATTCCTAGTGAACAGATGTGGATATTTTTCTTCATTTTGCTTTTCGGCTCCTAAGTAGCTTCATCCACTTTATGATGCTTCCATAGTACTTTCACTAAGGGAATATGCTTAGCTCTCAAGCTTTGCTCTTTGTGCTAAAGGATTTTAACAACTGCTTCTTCATATGTGGCATCATCCTAAACGTTCACTTCCTCCAAATGGATGATGTGAGAGGGTCTGGTTCATATTTTCTTAGCATAGACACATGGAACACATTATGAGCCAGGGTCATCCGGTTAGGTAGATCCAACTTATAAGCACATTCACTGATTCTTCTAAGTATTTCAAAGGGTCTAGCAAATCTTAGTGATAACTTTCCTTTGAACCTGAACCTTTTGATGTCATTCTGAGGACTAATTATTAGAAACACTTTATCACCTGCTTGGAACTCTAACGGTTTCCTTCTCTTGTTAGCATAGCTCTTCTGAAGACTCTAAGCTGTAGCCAACTTCTTTTGTATTAGTTTGACTTGGTCATTCATTTCTTCCACTAAGTCTGGCCTAGTCAACACATGGTATTTGACCTCAGCCCAACAGGTAGGTGATTTGCAAGGTCTTCCGTAAAGAGCCTCGAATGAAACCATCTTAATATTTGCTTGATAACTGTTGTTATAGGCAAACTCTTTTAAGTGTAACTATTTGCTCCAGTTTCCTTTAAAGTCCATTACATAGGATCTCAACATATCTTCTATGGTCTGGACAACTCTCTCAGACTGCCCATCTGTCTGAGGGTGAAAAAGCAGTACTCATGGTGAGTTTAGTGCCTAACTCCTTCTGTAGACTCTGCCAAAACTGAGAGATGAATTGAGAGTCTTTGTCAGATACAATAGTCTTAGGCACACCATGAATTCTTACTATTTCCTTCACATAGAGTTCTCCCAGTTTACTGACTTGGTCTATAGATCTAATTGGCAAGAAATGAGCTACTTTAGTGAGACAATCCACAATCACCCAAACTGTGTCTTCTCCTTTCTGGTTCATGGGTAAACCACTAACGAAGTCTATAAAAATGTTATCTCACTTCCATTCGAGGATAGGGAGTGGTTGTAACATTCCAGAGGGTTTTCGATGTTCTGCTTTCACTTGTTGACAAGTTAAGCACTTAGCAACATGCTTAACCACATCTCTCTTCCACCAGTAAGTCTTCCTGAGGTTCTAGTACATCTTATCTCCACCTGGATGCATTGTAACTCAAGAACTCTCAATTAAACACCAAAGCACTAAAGAATATTTCAAGATCATTCAAAAACAAAAGGGTTGCCAATAAGAAGGGTAGAACAAGCTAAGAGGGAAGTGTCAACTCTTGCTTTGGGATGAAAAAGAAGTGTGCACAAGGGGAGTTTATATATATTTTTTCAAGAGAGCATTGGGGGATGGTTTTTGGCAACTTTGATTAGGGTATGCTCACAAGTGTGGCGGCTAGGTTTGCTCATAATAATTCATAAGGGACGGTTAGGGTTTTCTTGTATAAGGTTATGGTGGACTTTCCTTCACATGGTGCCAAGATTGGAACATTTTTGGTTTAGAAAACTTTCTTGTTTGTGATTTTTGGTTTCCCCTTTGTGTGTGACAGCTAGGGTTTCCTTCACATGGTGCCAAGATTGGAACATTTTTGGTTTAGAAAACTTTCTTGTTTGTGATTTTTGGTTTCCCCTTTGTGTGTGACAGCTAGGGTTTGGTATTCGAGCATGGTTCATCATTTAGACACTTCTAATTAGGGTTGCTCACATCTGTGCACACACACACATGGATAGATTGTTGCATAATAAGGTATGGGTGTACATAATCAAAGTTTTCCACCCATGTGACTTGCACATGTTTAGGGGTGGCCATGTATTTACAGGTCCACATGAATTTAATAAAAATTCATATCTCATTATTTATTAAGAATTAAGACCTTTAACATATATTTTTGTGTTCATATTAAACTAATGCACATTTTCAAATTATCATTTTACTAGGGTGATCTTCATTTTATTTACTTTCCTAATTTAGAGTCTACTAAAGGGTATTAGGCACTTGAAACCCTAAATTTTGGCCAATTGAGTTGATTTTTGGATATGTTGTCTAGTTGATCAGTTCATATCATCTCATGTCATTTCGGGTCATTTTGGGTTCCTAAGGGTCACTAAGTGAGGATTTTAGACATGCTAAATTTGCTCCTAAAATGGACCTAATTTTATTTCTCACTTAAATTTCATCCAATTGATATTGAAATTCTCATTTCATTAATTACAGGATTTTCATGGTATTACATCGTATTCCCTAGCCTTTCATTTTGTACATACTATCATAACTCTAAATTCAAGTCTCTAAGTTCTCAATTTGTCTAGTGGCTTATCAGTTTGTGCTTCAAGGTTCTTTTTGTTCTTGGGTATAGGGTTTGGTTTCATATGAATCAAGCATGCTTTTCAAACAGTCATACAATCATACAACTACACGCTAGCAATGCAAAATTCTAGGCTTCCATCTAAGCTGTCACATTCCAGTGTCCCATATAACTCTACCCCTTCTACTTAGACTTTTACTCTGAAAATCGCCATACCCAAACAATTTTGCAAATGTCTCGATAACTAAGGTTTTTGGAGCCCACTATACTTGAGCGTCCCATACCAGCCAAGCTTATAAAAACAAGTTCTTCCAAAGTTACTAATTATTCACCAAACATGGTTCGTCATTCTTCAAGTCCAAGCTTCCTCCATACTTTCGAATTCCTATGCATCCCATACTATATAGAAATCAGAGATATAGAATCTTCTCGATCTCATGTCCTGAACAAACAAAGATTTTGTTTTCACACATTTTTAGTTTCTAACCTATATCCTAAAGTTTTATGCTTTTGATCTATTATTCCACACATGTTTCTACCTAAGGTCCCTCCCCTAGACCTAGGATTTTAATTGATTTCATGTGAACCCAAAAATGTGTGCTGAGGGCCTAAAATCCTAGCCAAACATGAAATGTGGATTTTTATTAAATTCATGTCGAACCAAAAACGGGTGAACACCCCTGAGCATGTGCAAGTCATATAGATAATGATATTAGCATGACATGATCATGCACAACCATGCCCATGCACACTAAAATGTCCCAAATAAAGGAACCCTAATCGTTTTAGAAATGTGTGCATAAGGCGATCATGTACACCTTTGGTCAATGCACCCTTGATTTCAAATTAGGGATCTAATCCATGTTAGAAAGTTACCTAAGCCTCTTTGTGACACCAAAAATAGAGAGAATCCAAGAGTAGAAACTTTCTATGAGCTCAATTAGAAATAGTATCTCATGTTGATTCAAGAGCCTAGATTGGAAGTTTAGAACCACGATCATGTGTCCATAAAATTTAGATCATATATACACCAACCACCATGCTCAACTTCCAAAGAATAGAAATGGGAAAGATTCCATACCCATTTATGGAACCAAAAAGAGGGAAAGTCCAAGATTAGAAGTTACCTTGCCCACAAATCTAAGAATAGAAGTTCCCTTATGGAAACTTGCTAAAATGTCTACTATAGTGGATAAGTAGAATATTTATGATTTTTTTTCAAAGATCCTATATTATAATTGATGCCCAAAATAGATTAATCCTACCTTGTGCACATCACTCAAATTAGAAGGTTGCCTAGCCATCATGCTTGTTTGGTCACATTAGAAACTTACTTGATTTCATGAGAGCATCAAATATTAAAATATTTCCTTACTTGACACATGACGCCTAAAATAAGATGAGGAAATAATAAAAGTATCCTAAGATGGCCATGATCACATACATCCTAAACAAATATGAGGGATGATGTCCACAGTTTGAAAAGAGGAAAGGTTTCTATACCTTCTTGACTTGTCACCCAAACAAAGAAAACAACTACGAAAGTTGTTTTGTATACAAAATGGGATCACATTTGGACGTCCAAACTGAGTTGGCAAGTTTTCTAAATCTTTTTTGTGCTCACACATAATTAGGAAATCAAATATCTTGTGCACATACATGAAATGGAAACCACATCTTGCACATCTGCCAAACTGTGCTCACCTTAAAGTATTGGAAAGATACACTTACCAAACCATGCCAAGTCGTCCACTCTTGTGTATAGAAAGATTCTCCTTGTGAGCTGCCCAAATCGTCCCCCTAGTGCTCATGAAAACCCTATATAAAACTCCCCCAGTGCTCTCATCCTTCTTTGTTCCAAAGCAAGAGCATACTAGTCCCTCTCAACTTTCTCTAGCGCTCTTCTTGGCAAACCATTTAGTTCTTGAGTAATCTTGAACTATTCTTGAGTGTTTTGGTGTTTACTTGAGTGTTCTTGAGTTGTCTTTGAGTGCTAGACATGTTGAAGAAAGAAAACTCTGCCGAAATTTTAGTGATCTTCAAATTAAGGTCGAAGTGAGTTCTAAAACCTCCATTCTACTTATTTAGCTTGATACCATGTTCATGTATGCTTAATTTCAGTTTAGTATATTTAAATTTGAAGAATATGATTTAAATTTCAAATTTGCATGTATGTCATGTTAGTTGATCATGAAACCATGCCATGATTAGATAATGCATGTTTAGGTTTATTTTAAAGTATGATGCATATTATGTGTTTGTTTTAATGCTTTGAATGTTTATGTGATAAACATGTTGAGATTATTTTATTTAGAATTCATGAGTATGAGATTTAATGAAAGATGTTGAGATTAAGAATCACTACAGTCATAGTGAACATGAGAGTCACTGTGGGTGTTCTTTATATGTAATTAGTTTATATGGGTGATGTCCCAAAATACTTCCAATTTGGGTTAGGCCCTAAGTCCAATGAAACTTGGCATAAGGAATGTCTTTTCACTCAAGGGAAGTATTCTGACAAAGAACATCAAGGGCCGTGAAACCCTTTCCGTCAAATTTACAATTGTAAACAAAATATTATTTGAAACGCCTAATAATTTACAAGTGCTTAAATTTAAATGTATTATTAATCTAAATTAGTAATTTGGTTATTTGAAAAAGATCTACTAGGTCATGTGCTCACCCTTCCTCTTTTATTTTTCAGGGATTTGAATCATATGAAGACTTTGATATTTGCTAGGTTCTAAATTTAGAAAGTTTCTATATTTGAATGTAAGGGTATGTAGCCCAAATTTTGAATATCTATAATGTAAGACTTCTGCTGAATTTAATTTCTTTTATAAGTTTCGAAGTTATGCACTTTCTTTTATTAAAGCAATAAGGATTTGGAAAGTTTTCCTTTATCTCTTGTGTAATTGCTTTATTGAACTTTGTGTTTAAATTTTGGGTTAAGTACTCTTAAATTTCAATGAGGCAAGGGATAAAAAGAATAAGAAGTCAAGTTATGTACTTGTAAAATAACAACAGCCCAACCCGCCTAGGGGGTGTTTACTCACTTTTGGGTCCACATCAATTTAATAAAAATTCATATTTCGCATTTGGCAACGATTTTAGGCCTTTGACACACACTTTTAGGTTCACATAAATTTAATAAAAATTAATATTTTTCAATTGGCAAGATTTTTTTCCATTTTCTTTCCTAATTTAGATTCCCTTGATGCATACCAAGTAAATGAACCCTTAATTAGACAAATGAAATGAATTTTTGATGCTTAGGCCATTTGAGGCGGTTACTTATTTCATTTCGTTCCTTTTCTTAAATTTCGCTCCCCTAAGAGGTTTTTGAGCTCATTTGGACTTGCTAATAAGTTCTAGAAATGAATTGGTTTTCATTTCATTTAGTACAAATTTTTAGGGTATTACAACCTACCTTCCTTAAAAAAATTTTGTCCTCGAAATATGTACATATTCAGGGGTTCCTAGCGAACAGAGGTGGGTATTTGGTCTTCATTTTGCTCTCCAGCTCCCACGTAGCCTCTTCCATCTTGTGAAGCTTCCATAGCACCTTAACTAAGGAAATCTCCTTAGTTTTCAAGTTCTGTACCTTGTGATCAAGGATTCTAATTGTGGCTTCTACATAAGTAGCATCATCTTGGATGTTTACTTTCTTCCAGTGGATTATGTGAGAGGGATCTGATTCATACTTTCTCGTCATCAACATGTGGAACACATTGTGAGTTGAAGTCCTCCGTTTCGTAGATCCAACTCATAAGCAAATTTCTTGATTCTTATAAGTATTTTAATGGTTTGATAAATATCGGTGATAACTTCCTCTTGAATCTGCACCTCTTGATATCCTTTTGAGGACTGATTCTTAGAAATACTTTGTCACCCACTTGGAACTGTAGAGGTCTCCTTCTCTTGTCAGCATAGCTCTACTAACAACTCTGGGCTACTTTCAATTCCTTTGTTTTAGTTTTACTTGGTTATTCATTTCTTCCACCAAGTTTGGCCAAGTCAGTACCTAATCTTTAAGTTTAGCCCAACAAGTTGGTGATCTGCAGGGTCTTCCATAAAGAGCCTCAAATGGAACCATCTTAATACTTGCGTGGTAACTGTTGTTATAAGCAAATTATACTAAGTGTAGGTATTTGCTCCAGTTCCCTTTAAAGTCAAAGACACAGGACCTTAACATGTCCTCTAAGGTCTGGATAACTCTCTCAGATTGCCCATCTGTCTAAGGGTCAAAAGTAGTGTTCATGGTGAGTTTGGTGCCCAACTTTTTCTATAAACTCAGCCTGAACTGAGAGGTGAAGTTAGAGTCTTTATCAGATACAACTGTCTTAGGAACACCATGAAGCCTTACTATGTCCTTTACATAGAGTTCTCCCAACTTACTGACTTGATCTGTGGATCTGATTGGCAGGAAATGAGCCATTTTAGTGAAACTATCCACAATCACTCAAACAGTGTCTTCTCCTTCTTGATTTTTGGGCAAACAACTGACGAAGTCCATGGCAATGTTATCCCACTTCCATTCAGGGATAGAGAGTGGCTATAACATTGCAGAGGGTTTCCGATGTTCTACTTTTACTTGTTGATAGGTCAAGCATTAGAGATATGCTTAGCCACGTCTCTTTTCATTCCTCTCCACTAGTAAGTCTTTTTGAGGTTCTGATACATCTTATCTCCACCTGGATGCATCGTATATTTGGTCTGATGAGCCTCATTTAATATGGTCTGCTTATTCTGTCAATTCTAAGGTACACAAATCCTTTCCCTGAGCCTTAGGGTATTCTTAGTATCTAACCTGAAGTTAGTGTGCTTAACCTGTGTAACTCCTTCAATTAGACTAATGAGCCATCTATCTTGCCTTTGCTCATCCCTGATCTAGTGCAGAAGACTCGGTTGTCAAGACATGGTGTAGAGGTAGGCTTGTTTCTCATTTAGAGTCACACCCTGCCTAAACTCTTGGATCAATTGGTACATTAGGCCCTTTTTTTTTCTTATTTGTTGAACTTCCTACTTAAGGCAACGACTATTACATTGGCTTTCCTCAGATGGTAGTGTAGTTGAAAATCATAGTCTTTCAAGAACTCTGTCCATCTCCATTGCCTAAGGTTTAACTCCTTTTGGGTGTAGATGTGGTTCAACCTCTTATGATCTGAAAATAGATCAAATTTCTTACCATAAAGGTAGTGTCTCCAAATCTTTAGGGCAAATACAATGGCTGCTAACTCTAGGTTGTGAGTAGGGTAATTCCTATCATGAACCTTCAGCTGTCACAAAACATAAGCGACTAATTGTCTTTCTTGCATCAATATTGCTCTTAGTCCACTCAGTAAAGTATTAGTTTATAGGGTATAGGTCACACCATGGGTTGGAGTGATTAGGATAGGGTCGTAGTCAATCTCTCTTTTATTTATTGGAATGATCGTTCACACTTTTCATCCTAAGTGAAGTTAATGCCTTTTTTTTTGGTCATAGGTTTTGCTAATTTAGAGAAATCTTGGATGAACCTTTTGTAGTATCCAGCCAAGCCTAAGAAACTCCTGATCTCTATAATTGTCTTCGATTGTTTCCAGTCCATGACCACTTTTACCTTCTCTGGGTTTATAGAGATGTCGTTCATTGATACTACTATATGGCCGAGGAACTTGACCATCTTCATCCAGAATTAACACTTGTTGAACTTGCCATATAATTGGTGCCTCTTAAGGGTATCCAATACTATCCACAAGTGTTCTAAGTGTTTAGCTTTTGATTTAGAGTAAATTAGGATGTCATCCACGAATACCATCACAAACTAGTCAAGGTATTATCTAAACACTCGGTTCATTAAATCTATGAATGCTGCTGGGGCATTGGTCAAACCAAAGGGCATCACTACGAGCTCGAAGTGTCCATATCTTGTTCTAAAGGTTGTCTTATGAATATTAGACTCTCTGATTCTCAATTGGTGATATCTCGACCTAATATCAATCTATAATACCCTAAATTCTCTATATTCAATTAAATGAAATTTATCATTTATTAAGTAAAATTTGGGTGCAAAATGAAACTGAGCTCATTTCGGGGCTAAATTTGGCAGGTTTCTGAAATTCTCATTTAGTTCCCCTTAGAGACCCAAAACAACTTAAAATGAAGTAAGGTAACATGAACCAACTAAGGGGACGACATATCAAAAAATTAGAACAATTGGTCGAGGTTAAGGTTTTCATTTGCCAAACGCCCTTCAGGGGTCCAAATTAGAGAAAATCGTGTCATTTAGGGCACTTCGAGAGATCGAAATGACCTAAAACGAAAACAAAATGAATTATATATCCGAAAATCAGAACAATTGACCAAGATTTAGATTTTCACTTGCCTAGTGACCTTAGTGGGTCTTAAATAAAGAAAGTTTTTGAGGAAAAAATCACTTTGGCCCAAACCATACCTTAAAATGTGCATTAAGTTCATTTGATTCCAAAACTATAGGTTATAAATCATAATTCTATATAAATAAGGAGATATTAATTTTTATTTGATTTTTGTAAACCCATGAAGTTATGCACATCCCTAACATGTGCAAGTCACATGGGTGGAACACCATGATCATGTAATACCCCAGAATTCTGTCAAATAATTAAATAATTAATTTTAAAATTCTTTTGGGTGCAAATTGTGGGATGACACATGAAAAATAAAACAAATTAGAGATACAGTGAAAATTAAACAAATAAAACCTTAATTTGATAATTAAATGAAAAATTAAGGTTTAGTAAAATAAATAAATAAAAATAAAGTATAAATACACATATAGGTTAATATGGG
>JAJIYU010012899.1:0-14258 GCA_030144865.1 Tinospora cordifolia
AAGGCTAGAAGGATTCAAGAGGGACTAGTATGCTCTTGAATTGGGATGAATGAAATTGTGAGCATGGGGGTCCTTTATATAGGCTTCAAACTAGTGTAAAATGGTAAGTTTCTTTGGTGGGAACTTGCAAAAATTCAAATTTTCGTGTCCCCCAAGCATAGGAAAATAGTAGGTGTTTTTTTTGAAATTTTTTGGAGTTTAGAAACATTTTTTTCGAATTTTTTAATGAATTTTATTGGATTTTTCGATATTATTCCATTTTTTCATTTATTATTTTCGGAGCAGCAAATCGGAGGCGTCGGATCGTCATCGAGATTTCATTCGTGATCAGATCAGGCGGATGGAACGTCGACCGTTAGATTTCATCGATCGCAGCACGCGTTTCGCGATTGAGATCAGGCGGGTTGATCGTAAGTCGTAGATTTTCCTCGAGTTCCATATGCGGATTGCGTTCGTGATTATCGAAAACCATCTGGATTGATCGACTGTGGCCCGTTGGATTTTCCTCGATCGATGCATCCGTTCGCGATCTTCTCAACGCGCCTCGTTTTGAGCCGTTTGATGACCCTCGATTCTGGTGCCATTCATGATCAGATGATACGAAACTGAACTGTTAGATCATCCTGATCTTTCCTGGGCCGTTCGATCTTGGTGATCCGGTGCTCCTGGGTGCCATTTTGGACTTCAATCTCATTCGTTGGATTTTACAGATTCACTTTGGACCATTGGATGCAGTTTCTAATTACCAAATTGCTTTCTAAAGCTTCTATAATTCGAATTTTAGCAATTTGACACTTCCTAATTGATAAAAATTTGATTTTCTTGTATATTTCCTTCCATTTTGATAATTTGCTAAATTTTTTCCCTTTCTAATTATTTAATATTGCATTTATTTTATATATTTCTATTTCTTTAATATTTTCTAATGCCAATAATTAAATAATTTATATTTTTCATTTCCATGTATTTTTATTTATTTTATATTTTATTTTCAAATAATAATTTATGTAATTATACACTAATATTTACATAATGTTTTATTTATTTTAAATACATTTTATTTAATTATATGAATTTATATATATATATATATTCTTATAATATGTAGTATTCACATTTATTGTGCTAACACACACCTTTTTCATACTCATATTAACTTATATGTGTATTTATACTTTATTTTTTTTATTTATTTTACTAAACCTTAATTTTTCATTTAATTATCAAATTAAGGTTTTATTTGTTTAATTTTTGCTATATCTCTAATTTATTTTATTTTTCATATGCCAACCCACAATTTGCACCCAAAATTTTTTAAAATCTTTGAAATTAATTCACTTAACTTATTTTATTTATTTTAAATTATTTGACAAAATTCTGGGGTATTACACAATGTCCAGTGTTCTATCTTGTTGATTGCACTTACATCATCACACCTGTGGTGTTACTGTTAGCTACATGGTTTTCACCATTTGCCCCCAATACTAAGAGTGATCTCTAATCTACTCTCTCGGACATCTCAACTATATATTTTTTTTCTTTTCTTTGCAACACGAGGACTTCCCAGGAGGTCACCCATCCTAGTACTACTCTCACCCAAGCACGCTTAACTGCAGAGTTTTGATGGGATCCGGTGCATTAGTGCTAGTATGATCGCACCCATTATTTCCTTATTCCTAATTATCGATAGGCAACTAACACAATTTAAGTTCCTTGGTTTGTATCCTTTTCCTTACCGATCATTTGTCTTGGCCTATTTTATCGAGATTGTTGCTCTGTTATCGATGTTGCTTCTCTTCTGGCCTTTAGCAGTCTGCTCTGACGGTACCCTCTTATGCTTGACTTTTCTGCTTGCTCTTGTTCTAAGCTATTCTCACTCCTCTTCTACCAATAATATGCCGCTAACGTCATCCTTCTAGGTCCAGTTACTCTCATCGCCTTTAGATACTGATTCATTTCGATGGGCCACCTTTCTATTGAAAAGTGATCAGTCACACCTTAAAACGTACCTAGTTTTCAATTCCTGGAATTCATTTAGCAATTCTTACCGTTCCTTGTTATAAATGACTGATCTAGTCCCTGGCACCATACTTGTAGGCTTATCTATCTAATGAGTTCAGGATTGTAACTGCATATGAGGCTCTAATTGCGCTAGTGACTGTACTGGTGTCATAGTAGACGTCAACAGTTGTGGTAATACCAATGACCGTAGCGTCTACACTACTTGTTCCACAAATCCTAGAATAAATTTCAATTTCACTTTCTAAGGAATCTTTGTTTTCAATTCTCAGATCACTAAAGTCTCTCAGGTCATTGCCACCCTAGACGTGCTCTCGCCACCCAGTACAGGTCCATCTCTCACCTCCTGATATGGACTACTAGTCAAGAATTTAACTCGGCCATTCATGACCTATTCCTGTTAACTTGAAGAATAACATTTATTTTATATGTATACATCTATACACAGTTATCTTCTGGTATCGTGGCCCATCTTCTTGGCCACCACTTCCTATACGCCTATGCCATCTCACATTTTTCGTGCTAGGGTGACTCTAGGTATATAGTCTCTAAGTTCTCGATTGTCTCAATTATCTAGGGGTTTGTACTTCTAAGTCAACAACATCTCGTCTATTTCTGGGAACAGGAATTTGGGTTATAATACTTAACTAATCAACTACATATATAGATCAAACAGACATTCCACAACCACACAAACAATACACACCAGCATAACGTAATCCCGAAGCTTCCATCTGTGCTTCCAGGTCAGTGTGCCCCATCCCACACTCGCCCTTCCACACAGACTTCCATCCGAAACTACATTACACCCAAACAATGGCGCAAATGTCTCGATATCCATGACTACAACGTCCTACCATGTTTAACTAGATCCTTTAGCTAAACATAGTATGACAGTGCCCCCATGGACGTGTTCTAAGGCTGATGCAAGCCCCACCATATTGTACTGCCCCATCCCAGTACAATAAAGTGCGTACAAGTTCAGCTAAAGAAATCGATCACTCACCAAGCATGGTCTATTATTCTCCGAATTCAGGATTCCTCCGTACCCCTAAATCCCTATGCACCCCATCCTACATAGAGACCACAGATATAGGCTCCTCCTAAACTTAAGTCCTGACCAAACAAGTGTGGGTTCAAACACGTTATCAGTCTCTAACCTATGTCCTAAAAGCTTTTAATTTATTTATGATCCACTGTGCTCCCGGGATAATACTCGGTCTCTACCTCAACCTATGTTCATGGTGTCCAACTCCATTGCATTACTTGTGATGCCATAGTTCCCGAATTGGATTCAACCTCCAAGGACTTCTTCCTGAAGTTGGGATTAAACCATCAGGAATAGTGCACCTTCTAAGACTAGCACCAACCCTCAAGAACAACTTTATAAGGCCCACCCATCGAGGTGCTCTTTCCAAAGAAGGCACCACCCGTATGAGTGCCACTATAAAGATATACTGTTAGGGGTACTTTTCTAAAAAGACCACTAACCTTCAGGGTTACCATTCTAAAGAAGAGGTCAACCGTCGAGAACACCCTTCAGTATTCAAGTCACAACCCGGCCCGGCCCCGCTCGGCACTTTGGCCACGTCAACCACGTCAGCCTCGTCAGCTGTGACTTACAAGGTACTCTAGCATCACTTCATCCTTACCTAGATCTCTACCCGTGCTACCATTTTGCAAAATCATATTTAAGAAGTTCATTTTTTTTTGTGAAATCAAATCCGATAAAATTCATTTTCAATGAAAATCAAATTCAATAAAATCTTCATTTCAATGAAAATCATATCTGGTGAACTCAAATCTAGCCCAGTGTATCATAATACTGAGCTTTGATATCATATTTGTAACACCCCAATTTTTGACCGCACCTCTGTTCACGTGTGGATTGTCGTCCGTAAAAAATTAAGATGCTACTTGAAAATTTTCATTCTATCAAAATATTTTCTTCAAAATTAAGTTTATAATAATTTGTTCTCAAGTTAATCTCTGAATAATTTTTCATATAAAACAAAAGGATTTAAAATAATTTCTCAAGACATTCACCGGTTTCACTAATATGAGTTATAAATAAAGCAGCGGAATTTACTTTAAAAATATTCATTTAAACCATTCATTCAATATCCTATAAGATCGGCTGCATGGTAATCAAAACAAAGTATCAGTTTTCTTACCTTCCTTGTTTCCAGTAGTCGACATAATCGTTAAGAACCAGAATTTTTTTGAGCTTCAAATCCATGGTGCTCCTTGTGCTAAACGATCTCCAACACCAACCAAACCAAAACAATCTTCCTTGTTTCACGATCGGCCAACTCCCAAAATCTGAACACCAAATGTTTTGCTTCCTCAATGCTCTATTCCACGGTTCAACAACTCAATCCAACATCAGATTTGCAGCACACAGCCATCTTCTTCTCCGTCACCTTCTCTGTCAACAACACACCAGTAGAATCAATATCACATTTGCAACGTCCCTCTCACCAGTCGTCTTCTTCCTCTTCAGTCCGGTAATGTCCCTCAACTCAGGATTTCGAATTAGAAATTACAAACTTCATTCCTTCATGTTGCTCCAACCGAAATTAGAAAACAGAATTTCAAAACTTTCAGCCCAAACTCAACAACATGTTCCGTTTCTTCTTCTATTTGTTCACGATCTACAACCCATAAATTGAAGCACACAACCGTACTTTGCTTCCTCTATCCTCTTTTTTCTGGTTTCAAACCAAGAAACCAGATTTTTGAATTCCTAATTTCCAATCTTCTTTGCTTTGTTTCTTCTACTTCCACGGACCGCACCAGTAGCTGTTGCAAACCACCGCAAGTCTCCTTCTTCTTTGTCCAAAACTCAGCAGCTCAATTTTTGTCCAATCCAAAATCACAGCCACACCAACAGCTCAAAGCAGCAGCAGCTACCGAGCGTCTTCCTCACACAATAGAGCAGCCTGCACCTTGTTCCTCTTCCTCGGTTAACAGCAGCAGCAGGCATCACAAAACAGAGCATTGCTCTGGTTCTTCTTCCTCGTTCGGCAGCCATAACAGCAGCACACCTCTGCACTGTCTTCTTCTCTTCTTCCTTCACACTCTGCAGCTCCTCTCTTCGTTCCTTCACCAGCACGCACCATTCTGCTACTTCTTCTTTTTAGTCTCTCATCATCCGGATCACACCAGTTTCTTTATTCCTCTGTCAAGGTCTCTTTCGTCGTTCTTCAGCCAGCACGTGAGCCGCAGCAACTTGCAGCATTAGCAGTAGCAGCAGCAGGCTGCAATGGCAGCAACAGCTACCTTTCTTTATTCATTCATTTTCACCATTGCTGCAACACCCTTTTTGTCGTGTTCTGTTTTCATGATCGGCCGAACCAAAAAAATGGGAAGTTTTCCAGCTAATTCTTCCCTCAATTCTATGCTGAACACAACCCAAAATTCTGAGATTAAACCATTCAATCGTTGCTTCTTTTCCTCTCTTCCCTCTGGTTTCTTCTTCTTCTCGGTGCCTCTTCTTTCCGGTCTTCTCTTTCACGTTCAGCTGCACCTCTTCTTCTTGAGTTCGTCTAACTGCAGCTATTACCGACCTCGGCAGCTTCCTCTGCCTTCTTCTTATTTCCATTCCACTTCTCTTCCTTCGTAAGCCAACCAACACTGCCCATTCTTTTCTTTTTTTTTTTTTTTTTTTTTTTATCATATGCTAACTCATGTGTATATACATATGTGTTACTTTAGATATTTTTATTATATAAATATATATTTCATTTGATTTATTTGTTTATTATTTTTTTTCGGCGCATCAATTAACTTTGATTATATAATCCCGTACATATGTATATATTACCCGTGTTTAAAATAAATTTAACCAATCTGAAATTTCTTTTTTTTTTAATCACATTAAACCTTACTATATACTTATATTCATATGTTTAATAATCGTTACTTCTTATTTTTATTTTCCACTATTTATTTACTAAAGAATGTTTTGTTCTTATTTATCCAATTATTTGCTCGCGATGTGGCGCGCTCTCAATGTTCCGGGGTGTTACACATTCATATTGACTTTTGATTTCTGATGTAGAATATCGTACAAGATACAACTACAGAGCATATTCTCTTGGTCATAAGTAATATAATAATCAAATAGTATAAATACAAAAGACAAGAATAAAATCAAACTAATAAAACAAGCAAATATTATTAAAATAATAAATTAAAATAAAGGAAAGAAATTCACTTCGAGATCGCTTCCTAACTTGTGTAGCACTTCGTTGCTACTACTTCACAAGCTATTTAGAATAGCTCAAGAAAAGAAGAATAAGGATTGAAGTTGCCAAAAAGGAGGCAAAGAGAGAGCAAGAAGAATTTGATTCTTGCTTTGGGATGAATGAAATGGGTAGAGTAGGGAGGTTTATATAGAGTTATTTTTCAACTACTTTTGTCTATTTTTTTCAATGTGGGACTATCATTTTCTATATTTGAAATGGATAGAGTATGGGGGTTCATATAAAGTCATTTTGTCTATTTTTTCAATGTGGGACTATCATTTTCTATATATGCACATCTTAATATCATACATGTATTCTAACTAATATATGCATATCTTAATATCATACTAAATAAAATATTATATTCATGAATGCATTTTCTTTACACATATATATTCAATACTTTATAATATTATTTATTGTATTAAATAATATTACATATTGCTATAAATTACTATTAATACATATACCAATCAATAAAATTAATCAATTACTATAAATTAATCCTGTATATATTAATATATTTTACTATAAATTAATCCTATATATATTACATTGCTTCATTTTTTTCATATATTACTATTAATCTTACTATATTAATACCTATAATAATCATAATTAATTAATGTACACGTACATAAATATATTTACTTCTACACCAATTAATCAATTAATTGTATGTCACTTCAAAATAATATACATAAATATACCAATTAATATATATGCATGTGTCTATACTAATTAATCAAATAAATCATATATGCATACATAGAAATAATTGGAGTATTACATTTAAGGTATGTGTTGACCACATCTTGTTAAACTAACAGTCCTCTCAATCGTGCTACAGCCCTTTTGCAAAAGTATCCAATTATTCGTGTAAAAGAGAAGTTATTGAAAGTGAAGAATGCTTTATTTACTGGTGTTGCAGTTACTTCCTCGTTGTTGCTGCAGTTATTGGTGGGACTGTCACTGTACAAGGTTGTGGAACTAGCAATTTACAGGTACTAACTGAAAAGCTATATGTGGTTTCAATCTTATTCTTTCAAGTGCACCTACTTTCTCCTTCAATAGCTCTTTGCCAATATGTCACAGATAATAACACTACCCTTGATTTTCTTCATCTTCTTTAAACAAGCCATATTTTTATAGATAACCAACCACGTCTGTTTGTTCCTGTTTCATCATATAATGAGCTCTTTTCTCGTTTTAATCTTAACAACAAACTAAGCTTTTTCGTTCAATTCAATTCCTTAACACATTTGTATTGGAGACAGCAAAATTTCTTCAAAAATTGTTACTAATGCTCTATATATTTTTGATTAATTTAATTCCTTTGGGTCTTGTAGTGGGAACTTTGTTAGGGGCATTGATAGGGGCTTTTATAGGTCATGAAACTAAAAGTGGGTTCTTTAGAGGAGCTGCAGTTGGTGCAATTTTTGGAGTTGTTTTCTCCATTGAAGTCTTTGAATACTCTCTTGTTCTCTGGAGATCTGGTGACACTAGATTTGGGTGTATGATCTATCTAGTAAGCAGTAAATAATTACTACCCTTTATTTACTTAATTTTTTTTGGATCTTAAATACAAATACTTTTAAAGAACTTGGGAGACTCATATGAAATGTGTTTTTCTTTTATTTTTTTTAATAAAAAAACTGGTTGATGTAATTGCAAGCCTTCTAAGTGGAAGACTAGAAAGGAAGCAGATAGATCCCACAATGCTAAGTGCAATGTAGAGTCACAGATTTCAATTTATTTAATAATTTAGCTATTTGTAAAAGTAAAACTTATGTGTATATTGTTATCAATATATAAATTATTATAAAAAAAATTTGTTCATTTTATAGTTTTTTTTTTGTTGTTAAAGCAACTAAATAAAACCAAATATTATTGCTAATCACATAATTTAGCAACAAAAATTGTTGTTATTAAATAAGCTATTAGCAACAATTTAATTATTTATTGCTGATTTATGACTTTCAAGCACTATTAGCAACAAACATAGCAACAAAATATTTTTATTGCTAAAAAGTTTTAGCAACAAAAAATTAGTGTTTATCAACAAATATTTTTGTTGCTAAATAGTAAGTTTGTTGTAGTGTAGGGTGTATTTTCACTAAGAGTAAAACTTCACAACATATATATATCATTGTGTTCATATTAATGAGTAGAACATAGATTTATAGTTTATTTTTACACATGTAGGGCCTAAAAATTTTAATGGTAATTAGAAGTTGAAACATAAGGTTATACATATTGATAATAAACTTTTAATTGACAGTACTAAAATTTCAATAATAAGATTCTAGACTCAAAGACATCAAAATTAGAATTTTTGAAAATCAATTGATATATTAAATTGCACTTATACAATTTGAAGATTAATAAATGAAAAATATATATAATGCTATATTATGTTAAATAATAGATAATGTTATATATATATATATATATTTAATGTTATATGACATTATGAAATACTTCACTTGGAAAAAAAAGCGTATCATAAGAAATAATTAAAATTTCCTTATTTATTGTACTAAACCACAAAATTATGAAAATGTTAGTTATTGTATACCAAAAGTGAGACACTTGTCGACGGTATAAGTTTTTGGTATTTGGGTCAATATTAGAACTTAATTATACTGTTTGACCTTGTTGACCACGTTGAACCTGTCAATCATCTAGGTCAATGGTGAGTGTTAGGCTTAGTTAGAGTTGATTATATTGACTAAAATTGACCAAACCAATAAATGGACTCGAATTGATCGAGTCAATCCTTTGATTGACCAAAGACCATAAAATTATATTTGAGCTAAGTTTCATGTAAATATTAAGAAACCACGTTGATCACACAAAATCAAACATTAGGGGGATGCGACCGATCATGAGAAGAGCACCAAAAGTTGAACATCCTTGTGAGTAGTGTTTTTTGATTTATTACTTAAACTTGTTACTATATTTATAAATAAAATGTTATTACATATTGAAATGCATTTACACTCTTTAAATGGGTTTTTAAATAAAAATGTGCAACGAATTTCGAAGTCTGAGGCGTGTGTTAGGATGGTAGATGTGGTTGAGCATTGAGGACTGGATGTTGTCATACCTAAAGGTACGCCCTGTACAGGTCTTTCAATTGACCCACTTACTAAGGATTTAAGGTCGTCATACATATGGTATGTGCTAGCAGATCCTTACGATATCGTATGAGAATAAGCCTAACTATTTGGCAGCCTACTCGAGTGGAATTCCCTTTGTCTTAGAGGCTAGTGAGAGCCTTAGCATGTGTTTTCACATTAAAACCATTTTTAAAATGAAAGGTACACGACTACATTGTGGATTTAAAATTCATTAATTGTTGCATTCACTTGCATAATATTGTTATTCATGCATACATAGCATTGGTTTGTGGAATTCTTGATTTAACTTATAAATTAGACTACATTATTCACTGAGCCGTTATAAACAAATTTGACTCACTACTCTAACATTTTAGGTTATTTTACTATGGACAAAGGCAAAAAGGTGGTCATAGCATATTGTGACATTCTCGATTTATTTTGATAGGTTTTCTACACAATTTTTTATTTTGAGAGTTAGTGATGTATGAGGGATAAGGAAACCATTATAAATATTTTGACTTGAACATTTTCGCTACTGCTACATTTAGAGGATCGTATATAATCAACTTTTGTTTGACTTAAATTTCTGTTGCAATTATTTGTTTTAGCTACTTCTACATTCTCTTATGATTATTCTAATGGTGTTAATAGTGTTCTGGCCATCTCAATTGGGGAGTAGGTTTCTCAAGACACTGTACCAATTGCTTTGTCCTTCTCCTTAGGGAAGGGGTCCCGACATGAGAAACTTTGCTATTATTAAGACTCTTACTTCTGCCTACGTTAGTTGTGAAAGGAGTTACAACTCAATGTTTTCAATTAACTATGCACTTCAACAACTGCAAATCCAATTTTTAGGAAAAATATTTGCAAAGTCTACAATGATTATCAGTTTTCTTTTCTATAGATTCATCCTTCCCGAGAGTATGAATGCATCATTGTTTAAGAGATCCTAGAGATGAGTTATGTAAGTTTATTCCCAATTATTATTTCTTGTATGAAATTTTGGCATTTGTAACACTTCGCTTCCCCCTGAATTCCTTTCTTTTTTGAGAAACGTGGATCCCACCACTCGGTCGGAAGGCAAGTCGGTGACATTATTTCTATTTTTCACTCTTTTCATTTTAGTCCCAAATATTTGAGATTTCTTGATTATCATTATCTCATAAACATTCCTTAATAAAGTAACAAGTGATCTTAATAAAAATTTCATCTCATTAAATGAAACATGAGAGGTGCAAAGCCCTACTCATACAATGATTCAGAAAAATAACATTTTAGAAACATTTAAATAAAATAATTTCGTATCATTAATCTTTTTCAAAATTTAAAGGTACATAACCTTTGTGACTATTAGAGTGGAATCAATCTCAAATAACAAGATTTGGGTCAATATGCCCTACAATTAATTAAAATTTTTAAAGAAAATATTGTCAATAAAATATGCCTATGTTGTGATACCCTAAAATTTTGTACTGGATGAAATGAGATGATAAATGAAGACCAATTCATTTTTAGAATCAATTGGCAAGTTTAAATTTGGTCGAAAACCTCTCAGCCAAGTGAAATTTATGAAAAGGAAACGAAATAAAATGAAGTGAACACCTCAAATGGCCTAGACATCCAAAATTTGTTTCATTTGCCCAATTAAGAGTTTATTTACTTAGTATTCATCAAGGGAATCTAAATTAGGAAAGAAAATGGGAAAAAACTTAGTTAATTGAAAGTTCTAAATTTTTATTAAATTCATGTGAACCCAAAAGTGTATGATAAGGGCCTAAAATCCTAGTCAAATAAGAGATATGAATTTATTTTATATTCATGTGGACCCAACAATGTGTAATCACCCCTAAGAATGTGCAAGTCACATGGCTGATGATGCCATGATTATATACACCCATACCCTAGAGACATCCCACATTGTTTAGAAACCAAGAAGAAAGATCTCGTATACATGCAAATAATGATCATGTGCATCTATGCCACCTACATTCACAAAAGGCCCCATTTAGTGAGAAACCCTAGCTGTTTTCGAGCTAGCCCACATTGGAAACTTTAAGGATGATCTTATGTGCCATTGGGTGTAATATTGTACACCAAATTCAAGAACAGAAGGAGGTTGGTTGATGCATGATGTCCCACTTATGCACACTTAGAAAGCTTCCCAAACTTGGGGTTTTGACCAAGAATAGAAGTTCTCATTCCAAAACCCTAGCCATCCCTTACACTACCATGAACCAAAGGGAAAGTTTGACGAATAGAAACAAAATCAAGCTAGATTATACCCTAATCAGCCTTCTCTTCTGCACACCAAAGAGAGTAACCGAACATGGAAAGTTTCCTCATGCTCTCTTTGGCACCAAGATTCCCACATGTAAGGGGTCCAAAGTGCCCCCATTGAGTGCGCACCAGTAGGGGAGGGATCAAGAGTAGAAGTTTGGAACTATGATGCAAATAGGAAAGATTCACTTGTTGACTTGTATACACTAGCCTTGGGAATAATCTTAATTGTGGACCCTAGAGTGCACATATGTCTTGATGCCACAAATAAAAAATTTTCCATTTGATGCATGTGTGGTGCCCAAGCAAAGAACATAACTAGGAAAGTTGCTATGAGCATGAAATCAAAACTAATATGGGACGTCCTAAGTGAATTGGGAATTATTCTAAACCTGATTTGTGTTCATACATAAATACGAAAACAAATAAGAATCAAATTTGTGCTTACACTTGGAATAAGAAACCCTAGTGGGCCCACTTGCACAAACCATGAGCACACTTGCCAAATTAATGCAAACCGTCCCTATGAGTGTATGGAAAGACTCTCTTTGTGAGTTATTCAACTCCTCCTCCCTTGTTCTTAAAACTCTATATAAACCCCCTAGTGCTCTCATTCTTTTCATCCCAAAGCAAGAGCTGGCACTTCCCTCTTAACTTTCTCTAGCCCTCTGCTTGGTAACACCTTCTTACTTCTCTTGTGTTCTCGAGTGCATCAATGTGAAAAGTTTACATTTTTCAGTGTTTTTTGAGTGTGCTTGGAGTGCTAGACATTTGGGAGAAGGGAGCCTCTATCGAATTTTCTACAAACTAACAACTAAGGTGGATGAGATTTCTTAAACTCTTATTTTGCTAGTTTGGATTAATAACATGTTCAAACATGTTTTAATATCAGTTTATCATGCATAAGTTCAGATTTTAGTTTTATTATTCATGATTTAAAATTTAGTTTTAGCATATATGCATGTTTAAGCATTCATGAGATCATGCCATGCCTAGTTCCATGCTTAGGTTTGCTTTAAAAGTATGACACATGCTATATGATGTTCCATGCTTTAAATGTTTATATGCTGAATTTTATTTCTCTTGTGTATGATTTATGAATGTAAGAGTTAAATGTAAGAACTTGAAATTTAATAACCACATACTATCATAGTAATCCACAAGGATACTTTGGGTGTTCTTTACTTATACTTAGTATATATGGGTCTCATTACTGTGTGTAGATGAGTGTAGCCCAAAATACTTGGAATATGGACATGAGATCATAATCCCAATGGAATGTGACAAGATAAATTGTCTTACTACATTTTGATAAGAATATCGAGGGATTGGACCCCTTCTAGTCTAACATATAACCATACACAAGAAATTGTTTAAATCGCTTAATGTAAGCAAGTGTTTGAAATTAAATGTGTTATTGATTTAAATTAGTGATTTAGTTGTTTTTAGAATCATCCACTGGGCTATGTACTCACCCTTGCTCTTTCATTTCTTCAAGGAATTGAACTTCATGAAGACTAAAAATATTAGATCAGTTTTTAAATTTAGAAAGTTTCTAGTTTCTAAATTCATGTAAGGGCATGTTCCGCTGTAATAGATTTGTTTAAGATTTAAATTTGAGTTATGTACTCCACTTTATTAAATTAATAAAGTGTATGAATTTCTTTTATCTCTTATGTAATTCCCTTGGTATATGTTACTTAAATGAACAAGGTTTGGGATAATGGAAACAGAAAGGCAAGTTGTGTACTTGAAATTGTAACTAGACCCCTACCTACCTTATGATTAGCTAAACAATCAACGTCTCAGGGGTCAAGGTGTTACATATATGGCTATCATGTTGTGTTTGTTTATTAGTTTCCTGAAAAGTTAGAAAAAAGAAAAGGTGAGCACAAAGCCCAGAGGACCATTCTAAATATTTAATTCATTATTGCAACAAATAAGACATACACATCATATACTTTCAAACATTACGTCATTCAATCAATTTCTTGTTTAGTAGTTATAGTTAAAGTCGAAAGGAGTCAACCTCGGTACTTTTATTAAAACTCATATCAAAGAAGGAAAGTGCACTCTTTTATGCTAGTTTCCAATCGATTTAGGGTCTTACCCATTATCTGAGTATTTTGGGACTTTACTCATGTGAACTAGAGACAAACCCATAATTCCAATCTTAAGAACACACAAAGCAATCCCCCATGGGACATTGCATCGGTACGTGGTTATAATCTTAATTAATCTTTCATTAAATATAACAATCAAGAATAATAAACTAACGTAATTAAATTCAGCATGTGAGCATAGTAACTGTTAGCAACCCCGCAAGTGTACGAGATCGCAGTAGTAATAACTGGTGAGACCGGATATCGTCCTCAGGGAACGTATAAAAATAAACTATCTAAAAGCCCAATTTACTATCGATTTAAACTTTATTAAAGCTACAAATTTGATTGATTAAGAATTAGAATTAAACTCATGAAAACAGTCAAATATAAAATTGAAAAGTAAATTACTGAAAACTCTTTAGATTAAATTATCTAGGATAGTAAACTTTCTTGTAATCACCTTCAATTCCTATTTCAATTAA
>JAJIYU010012900.1:0-14301 GCA_030144865.1 Tinospora cordifolia
AAACATATAACAAATATTTAAATCATGTTTTCGAACATTTTTGTACTTATTTAATATATTTAAGAATTTATTTTCGACGTGTACGCGTTATAAAAGTTTGGTTTATTACAATGGTGGTCATGTACACTGCTTAAAGATACAAGGGTTGGGGTGTTACAACTTGCCAATTTAGTTTAGGCATCAAAAGATGTTATCTTACGAGCATAAAATCTTTCCCATTCTTTCATGCATGGTTTTGGCAACCCCTCTAAATTTAATGCACCAGCTTGGGGACCACTTGCTAATATGGTCTTGTGCTCACAAAAATTGTTTAGGAATGTTTCTTATGTTATGTGTTACAATTCAGCAACTGTATCTTCCATGGACTTTATGGTGTAAGCAAGGAAATAATCTCAATTCATTCCTCTATTGATCATGAAACAACTTCTAATTTGGTGTTTGAGTGATGGGCACGAGATTTGTACATGAGATTTATTTTGGGCGTCAATTATAATATAGGATCTTTGAAAAAAAAATCAGAAATATTCTACTTATCTTTCTCCTTCATGTCGCATATTCAATGAGGCTAATTTATGCTCTTCACATGGGTAATCCACTATAGTAGGCATTTTAGCAAGTTTCCATAAGAAAACTTCTATTCTTGGTTTCTTTACTTGTGGGGCGTCAAAATGGTTATAGAAAGTGTGCAATTTGTGATCAGCAAGCATGGATAAGGGAGCTTGTGACCAGCTCTAGAATTTCTAATATTTATTTGTCATGTCTCATGTGTGATTCACTTTCTAATTTCCCAACTTTCCTGTGTGAACTTGAGTGGGACGTCATGCATAATCAAGCCAACTTCTATTCTTGGATTTGGTGTACAATAATATCACACATAGTGGCACACATGATCATCCTCATCCTTAGCATTGCTAATACGGGTTTGCTCCAAAATGGGACATCTTAGATTGTCCATGGCTTGGGTGCACATGATCATTGTAGCTTGTGTAAGTGGGATCATCCTTTATTGTTTCTAGTTTCATGTACAAGCACGTCTCTAGTGAGGTGCACATGCCCATGCACACTTTTGGGTCCACGTGAATTTAATAAAAATTCATATCTCATGTTTGGTTAGGATTTTCTTCATTTTCTTTCCTAATTTCCATTCCATTGAACCCTATTAGGCAAATGAACCCTTAATTGGATAAATAAAATGAATTTCGGATGCCTAGATCATGTGAGGTGTTCATTCCATTTTATTCATTTCGTTTCTTTTTCTTAATTTCACTCCCCTGAGAGGTTTTTTAAGCAATTAAACTTGCTAATTGATCCCTAAAATGAATTTGGTTTCATTTATCATTTTATTTCATTATGTAAAAATTTTTCAAGGTATTGCATTGTTACCACAATGATAGTCACTATCGAGAGAGGTGCAAGAGAGAAAAGAAAAACACCCATGTTATCTTGAATCCTTAGAAAGAAAGTGCCTAAACTACCATAGTTTTGTAGAGGATTGAAAGATGAACAAACAAGCTATAAAAAATGCAAACCTAACACCGATAAGGCACCCTAAAAATTTAATGCCGAAATGATATTACATCAGTATGCCACCCCACTAATCAACACACAGTCATGAAAAAATTGTTCTAAGTACCACGGTAATGCCTAAAGTTTTCGTGATAACCAAAACAGGCTTTAAAAATCTAATTTTTGGAACTTTCAATATTTAATTAAACTGATTGGCCAATGATTGAGGACTTAACAAGGAATTCCAAGAGACAAAAATGACCAAAAATCACATCTAAAAGTTGGAGACTAGGATGGTGGTTTTATAAGTGAATATGCACTAAGATTTAGTGATTGGACACATGTAAGTGAAGCTGAGGGTGCACCATTTGTGAAGTGATCTTGCAAAGAGTCCACATAGCAATTGACTTGCTAACATAGGTAACAATTTATATATTTATATTTAATTGTTAAACACGCAGATATGTACATAGATTATGAAAATGTCATCGGTGGACACTTCAAGTACCCAATCATATGCTACATGATTAAATGTATAGTGTGATTGTGAATGCAATACATATTTCATGAATGATGAATTGTTATGGTTGTGATGCAAATTTCATGCTTATATTATTATTGGAAGTATGCATGACATGATAGAGACTATGATAGGGTGTTGAATTCATGATGATCATGATTGCATGCATATATGATGCACATAGATATGTAACGCACAAATACTTGTATAATATGAAAATTGATCATGGACATACAACTCAATAACATGAATTTGATGATAGATGAAATCATTCAAATTACTTTATTTACATGCAATATCATGTTGTGGACCACATGCTATAATAACTCAAGTCTTTAGAAACAAACTCAAAATGGATGAACAACCCACAAACAACCAAAAAAAAAAAAAGAGGAAGATGTTGGTCCACACAAGGACCGTGGTCTTGCAATTTGAGCAACCAAATCATAGGATCACGGTCTTGCATTCTAAAAGTTCATGGAAATGAAGGTCCATGAGGACTACGGTCTTGCGATAGAGAAAAGTCATGACGTTTGACCACAGTCCCTCGACCGCGATCACATGGTTAAGACATGGTTAAGACCATAGTCTTCATACGTAAGATGACAGTCCTGCAATTAGGGCATGCCTAAAGATCGTGGTCCTCCGAGCAAAGACCACAGTCCTGTGATCGAAATCTAGAAATGAAAGTTTGCCAACCCTACTTCCCTAACACAACTAAATATTAACACTCGCAGAAACCCTTATCCCCATTGTTCCTTTGCTTGTTGTTCACCTTGCAGTGCTCACCGTCCTCATAGAACCCTAAGAAACCCTAGTCGTCTATTCATCCCTCTTCCCACATCTGCCTTGGAGCGAAGTCACCAAGTCCCAATCCCTTCCTCACTACCCTACAAACGTCAAGAAGAGGAAGACTGCAGGAACAGTTTGAATGGTTACACCATTACAAGTATAATCTTATATGCTTTGTGTATTATGATTATCACAAGTAAAACTAATCCTAACAACTTAAAACATGTTGTTTTACCCCTTACTACACAATAGATTACTAGAATCTCTCGTGAAATGTCTTTTGGAGACAAATTCACAAGGAATGACCAACATAAAGGTATAAGACTCTTCTGCCACCAAAGTACTTACATTTGAACCTTAGGCTTGATATATCGAAGTAAAAGTTTCAAGTACAAGGGAAATGAGAAATGCGCCTAGAATGTGATTTCCTAGAATAACTCGCAACTATCATAGTGCTGCAAATAGCACACAGCAAAAATAACCTCGTTTTACTGCAGTACCATGGAGAGTGCCGCGGTAACATGATAAATAATTAGTTTATCAGATTTTTGTGCACAAAATTGTAACCACTACAATATTTAATGATTCTGACCTATTTAAATATCAAATAACATGTAAATCATTTAATGGTGATTTTAGGGATTAAAAATGGTACGAAAACTTTTACTAACAAAGATTTGCATGTTAAACTGCTAAGTTGAAGCTTGTAGCCACCAAAGCAAAAGTTAGAACACAAAGATTATAATAACAGGTGAAAGTGACTACTTAAACTCTTTTGTATTATTTTGGTGAAAGTGATTGTGTGTGATTATTGTTGTTCATTGTTTAGAAGCATGCTAGGGGAGTATGCTTATCAAATGAATGTTTATCTACTTTTCGTGGATTTATAGCATGCCTATTTTGTATGAAAGTATGTTACAGTTAAGAATCTATGCTATGCATGCCATGTGATGAATAGTATGATTAATGTGAGTACGAGCATGATAACTTGTCTATTTATATCCATTGGTTATTTATATTAGATGTTTGAAATGTCGATATGCTTGTGATCATTAATCAAAGATGATAGTGTACTGGCATGGTGATGTGTAGATATTGTGGCAATATTCTAGCATCATCATAGGTATTCCTAGGTCTAGGTGGGTCTCTGTTTGAAATGGGACTGTGAGTCTAAGTGAGACTTCTCTCCTTGGTTCGATGATCGAGTGAGACATCAACCGTGAGATAAGGTTTTGAAGTGTGTAACAAGCCATGGGCGTTACATTAAGTTCTCCGAACCTAAGTTGGAAGGCTGAGGGAGAACCCCTTTTGGTCATAACGTTAACTCAAACAATTGAATTGTTGAAACACGAAATGTATTATAAGTGCTTGCATGTTTGTATTTTGACTGTTATAATACTCAAGATGTTTTGTGTAAGATCCACTGGGCTCTTGAGCTCACCCCCACTCATCTTTCTTTCAGGTAATCACTGAAGATAATTGCTCCCAGGTAGGTACTTGGTAACCATTGGAGTAGTTGATGCAATCCATTGTTGGGGTTGTATAAAAGTAGCAATTTACTTTTGTTCATAGTTGTAGGGCACGAACCCACATTTCATTTATGTTTAGTAGTTTTGTTCATTAACTTTGACCATGGGGCCAAGTATTCGATTATTGATTCGTTGTGAACTCAGGCCACGGGTCGGAGTATGTTATTTCAACTTTCATGAGTTTAATCATCATATGATTAATTTAAGTTAACATGCCATCCCCATGTTTAATTTTGCATAAGGTTTATTATTTATGTTTCTGCATTCTAATATGTATTAGGATGGTATAAACAAGAAGAAAGAGAGCACAAAGTAACGGTCTAGGTTTCTGGATGACAAAATGCGAGAGTGACCACAACCAGTTGATATTCCCTCTTGAGGCGAGAGATGAAGATGCCTAGTCAACGCGTGCGTAATGGGATTTGGGGGCTTGGGTGTTACAAAGATGGTATCAGAACTCAGTCAATAGTTTGCTAGGAAGAGCTCAGTCAGTAGCTCGTTAGGAAAGAATTCAGTCAATAACTCGCCGGTAAAGGTCCAGATTGAGGCCAAAGGTGGTACCAGTCTAGTGAGATGTTTACATAGATCTCAGTCAGTAGCTCAATTAGTTCATCAATCAGTGGCTCAGTCAGTAAGTCACTAGACTAGAGTCTAAAATATAGACTATGAAGTACCAGTCTTACGAAAGAGCTGGGCAGTAGAGACATTGCATACTTAGGTCTAGGGAAAGACCTTAGGTATAGCTTGGGTGTTGTCAAGGTTGCATAATAGATCTTAAATAAAATCTTTTAGGACCTAAGCTAGAGACTAATAACGTGTGAAAACGAAACACTTGTTTGGTCAGGACACGAGATTAGGAGAATCCTATATCTTTGGTCTCTATGTGGTATGAGACACATAGGATTTTGAGGATATGGAGGAATCATAGGCTGGGAGAATGACGGAGCATGTTTGGTGAGTGATCGATGGCTTTAGACAAACTTGTTTCCTTATGATTGGTTGGCACGGGACGGTCAAGTGTAGTGGGGCTTAGGAAGCCTTGGACTTCGAGATACTTGCGAATAGTTTGGGTGTAGTGAGATCTCTAAGTGAAAATTTATGTCAACAGGCAAGAGTAGTATGGGATGCTTGTAACGAGAGGTATAGGTGGAAGCTTGGAATTTCTCTATGCTAGCATGTTGTTTTGATGATATATGAGATTGTTGATTGCATGTTTTGTGTATGTAAAGATTTTTGAAATACATGCATGTTTTTAAATTCTGAAACCAAATCTTGTATCCAAAACAAAAAAAAAATTCATTGTGGACATAGAATTATAAACTAATAGGCCACTGAACAAACAAGAACCTGGAGATATGAATCTAGATTCATGTTAGTATGACATAAATAAATGCTCTAAGTATATGAGATTTCTTCGATAAATTTATGATGACTAAATGGATCTCTGGTTGTAAATAAATGGTCAGCTTGAAGAGACATGCTATGAGAGCTACCTCATCCAATGAGACTGGATCTCAAGGGCAGAGGGCACAGGTTAACTAGACTGATGCACAAGTTGGGGCAGTGTTGGCTCCAGAGTTCTGGGATGAGATTACCAAACGAGTCACTAAGCAAATTATGAGAGTATTGTCATTGCCACAGATGCAGACATAGGTGGCACCAAAGCCGTAAATATAGGCCCCACCTTAGGAGCAAATATCGATACAATAGTCGGCACCAATGCCAAAGGTTCCAGTCCATCAAAGGGCATAGGAAGAAATTGAGGACAAGGAACAGAGGGCGATGCTAATTGAGTCACAAAAATTGCAACCATCCCAATTTGATGGTACATCTGACAGCATGGCTGCAGATCACTGGTATGAAGAGCTAGATGAGCAACTGGATATGCTAGGGACTATAGGACCACGAAGAGTCATATTGACCACGCATCAGTTTAAGGGACTAGCGAGGAGTTGGTAGCGGATGCTAAAGGTAGATTCGAACACCGACATTCAACACATGAATTGGGAAGAATTTAGAGAGTTGTTCTATGAAAAATTCTTTTTAGAAGTTACACAAGTGCAGATGGAGTTTGAGTTCATCAGATTAAATCAGAGAGTGTTTGAATATGAGGTCAAGTTCACTAAATTGGCCAAGTTCGCTCCTAAACTGATTAGGAACAAAAGATAAAGGCCTGCAAGTTTGCAGAAGGCCTGAAAATTGACATTCGCAAGGTGGTGAACCTAATGGGTCAGAAAACTTACAGAGAAGTAATGAAGAAGGCACTTCTGACTGAATGAGAAATCAAATTCAAGCAAAAGTTGAGATACGAGGGCAAGAAGCCAAGAAACAGCAGAGAGTTCTAAGGGATCCAGAAGAAACAGAATCAGAATCAACCTCAGAGGCAATAGACTCAGAGGAGAGTTGATAAGTAGTAGGCTCAGAGAAAAGGAGCATGTTACAACTGTAAGTAGAAGGGACATATTGCTAGAGACTGCCAGGGGCCACAAAGACAGATCGAAGGGTAGAATAATGGTCAAGGTAGGAACCAAGGTGGGCATGGATAACATCAGCCACAACAGAGGCAGCCCCAATAGCAATAGCAACAGCAATAGTAACAACAACGGCAAGGTAGGCAGAATTAGGCTCGAATGTTTGCCATTAAGGATGGATAGGCGAATCTAACTCTTACTGTCAATGGTACTTTTCTAAGATTTAATGTTGTTGTTAAGATCTTGTTTGATTCGGGTGCTACTAAGTCATTTGTGTCCAAAGAACTAGTTAAGAGAACACAACTAGTGACATCTATGCCACCAGAACCATTATATTTATCCATTCCCATAAGGACTACAGTAACTGCCCGGAAGACATGTACATGTGAGTTGAGATTTGGAGATAAACCGATAACTGCTGACCTTAAAGTATTACCTTTCCACGGTTATGATGTGATATTGGGCATGGACTCTTTAACCCAATAACAAGCTCAAATTGATTGTCCGAAACAGAGAGTCACATTGACCATCGCAACCCACTTCGTAGAAGTGATGTCACGACCGACACGGAATACCATATACGCTATACCTACATATACAATACTATGTCAGCCTCTTATACTCTGTATCACACCATATCCATAAAAACAATTCGATAAAGTCTCCCCTAAAATTTGGACTTATCCCAAAGGAATATCATCACCTGATAAACAATATTATTAATTCACAAGTCCATACTAGATAATTTTCCACGTGCTACCATCAATCATAACTCATAATTCATAATTTATGGTGTTCCACACTCTTAACTGCTAAAACAGATCCAAATCCCTCTTGTGATATTACATATATTGTGATCATTATAATTATACAAGAACACAACCCACCAAATAATTAAGCCTACGCACACAGCAGTGATCATGTTATTTTTAATACATCATTTAGTAAAACACATGCACATCCAGATCTTTCAAAAGTATAGTCAATTTCACTTCTTGTCTGGCCTAGACAATAGAAGACTGTACCTCTAATTATCATCTACTCTACAATCATTTTGAGAATTATCACATAGAGAATGACTAATACTTCTCATGGCTAAGTCAGACATGGATTATCACATAAGAATTATTATCCCCCATGGCTCAGTCCATCAAAACGATACCGTATTTTAGATATGCTCTTGCACATCCAAAACACACTTTCGTGTAAATACAATTTTATGAATTCCAAATCAAATGCAATAAATGTCAATACAAATAACATGCTTATAGTCAAATCATTTTTATATCTACAATGTTATATAAATAACCAAGATAAAGAAATACTTACAGAATACCAACAATTAACCCGCTATGCTTGTATTTCACTTCCTGCTATAATGACAAGTCTCTCCCCCAAATTTACTGTAAAATTCAGTAATACATAATCCATCATTTCATATAAAATATATATTTTCATCTGCATCAATTCTTATTTAATAAAAGTCAAAGGTTTTGACATAATATCACCTTTCACAAATACCAGAAATAATTATTACTCACCAAAATAACTGTCCAATCAATTTCTAGTATCTACTCCAAAATCTATGTTTCAGTTCAGCACAATTATCCTATCACAGAGTCATTTCATATGCACAAATCAAATTCAATTCATTTTTATAAATAACTTCTAACGTATTTATATTTCATATTTAATCACATATGTGCATTAAACTCGACATATTAATATACATTAACCCGAATATTTCCCCCAATCTTTAAAATCAATTTCCTACACATATCAAATTTTTTTTTATAGTGGAAAATAAAATAAATAGGCTTTCCAAATATATTTTTACTAATTTTTCTAATTTTCATAAATAACCTAATTGGTCAACACCAAAAATTCAATTGATATCCAAAATTCATGAATTTGGTATCAATGGGTACAGATTTTCGTTCTCTACATTCTTATGGGATCCAATCAAAGTTTTATTAAGGTTTACATACTCAAAAGCCCCCCTCCAAAGGTTATTTAACTTTGGGTATTTATTCTGGTGTCTACAAAATAAACGAATAAAAACTAACCACATATATGTGATCTACATATCACGAGGAGTGTATTGGTATAATTTTTATCGAGTTTTACTCACAATGGGGTAATATCTTTGGGTACTACTATAAAACACCCCCTATAGTAAAAATTAGACCACTAGGATCGTAGTATTTGACTTATTTAACATTTTTGTAACAAGAATTGGAAAAAAAACTTACCTACATATCAAATCTATCCAGAAATGCTCGAATTTCTTTTTTATAGATATGGTTTGATACGGAGTATAAGAGGCTGACATAATATTGTATATGTAGGTATAGCGTATACAGTATTATATGTCAGTCGTGACATTACTTCTATGAAGTGGGTTGAGACAATATTGGTATCAAAGTCTCTCTGCCAATCAATTTTATCTACACTGTCTGCCCAAGTTTCATACA
Organism: Tinospora cordifolia; assembly: GCA_030144865.1. Taxonomy (NCBI): domain Eukaryota; kingdom Viridiplantae; phylum Streptophyta; class Magnoliopsida; order Ranunculales; family Menispermaceae; genus Tinospora; species Tinospora cordifolia. The sequence goes on from JAJIYU010012900.1 coordinate 9,293, forward strand.
TCATCAAATCAGGATCATGCTACTGTAACTCTTTGATCTTCTGAATATGAGAACCTGTCAACTAAATATGCATCTGAGCGCAAATATCAACATGTGGCTCTACAGAGGGAATACTCACCATGGACACTCTCTCCAAAAGTTGTCATTCCTGGGCCATCTGAGAAGCTACCACATTAGTCTCTACTCATTTATACTCAGTCCAACTGCTAGAACATTGGTTTTCCCAGTATAATACTCTAAAGTGAAGTCATAATCCTTTGAGAATTCCATCCATCTACGTTGTCTCGTATTTAACTCTTTCTGATCAAACAAATATTTCAAACTCTTATGATCTGAATACAATGTAAACCTTTTCTCCATACAGATAATGTTTCCATAATTTTAACATAAAAACTACTGTCGCTAGCTCTAGATCATGCATAGGATAATTTTTCTCATGCACCTTTAGCTGTTTGGATGCATAAGCAATCACTTGACCCTCTTGCATCAGCATACCTCTTAAACTTGTCAGTGTTGCATTTGTATATATTACTAATTCTTTTCCAAGCTATGGAGGTACTAACAATGGAGTAGTAGTCAACTTCTTCTTTAATTCTATGAAAGCATCTTCACATGCTGAGGTCTACACAAATGGCACATTCTTCTGAGTCAGCTTGGTAAATGGAGTGGCTAATTTAGACAAACCTCTACAAACTTTCTATAATAGCTAGCTAGACCCAGAAAACTATGAATCCCGGTTACTGTAGTCGGTCTTGGCCAATTGATAATAGCCTCAACCTTAGCTGAATCAACTGAAATACCCTCAACACTTACTACATGACCCAAAAATCTCACCTCATCCAGCAAAAACTCACATTTGCTAAATTTATCATAGAATCTATGCTCTCTCAAAGTCTTCACATACAATGTTTGGATATATTCTTTTTATATATTTTTCCTAATCCACTTGATTATTTTTTATGCAATATTTCAATAACTAATTTAATTTAAATTAATTTATACATGTAACATGTATTTTAATACAAATGTATAATTAACACGTATGTATATGCGTAATTCATACAAATATGTATATTTATACACATTCACTTTCATTTAAATTAATTTATGTGGCAAATTAAAATATGGAGTATTACATTGACTCTGGCATTTGGTGAACTAATGTAGGTCACGGGGGATATGCAAAGTTACCCCGAAGCCCTATGATCACTATGCTACATTAGATAAGGTAGAGTGAAGACTTCACACAAGTCCTGAATGATGATATGATGATATTAGGGAGCCGAGGGATATTCGGGAAATACATGTGGTGCGGGTGTAATACCCCATAATTTTGTCAAATAATTTAAAATAAATAAAATAAGTTAAGTGAATTAATTTCAAAGATTTTAAGAAATTTTTGGGTACAAATTGTGGGTTGGCACATGAAAGATAAAATATACTGGAAATATAATATAAAATAGGCAAATAAGACTTTATTTTGATAATTAGATGAAAATTTTGATTTAGTAGAATTAATTATGAAATTTAAAGAGTTGCTTAAGAAATAAATATATAGAAATAAATTACATATACACATATAGGTTAATATGTGTATGAATAAGGTGTGTGTTAGGATAATAAATGTTAATACTACATATTATAGGAATATGTACATAGAGAAATTTATATAATTAAATAAAAATGTAGTATACGTGCATTTATTAAAAATAAATCAAACATTATGTAAATATTAATTTATAATTACATAAATTATTATCTAAAAATGAAAAATGAAAAAAATAAAAATACATGGAAATGAAAAATGTAGATTATTTAAATATTGGCATTAAATATATTAAAGAAATAGAAAAAAATACCTAATAAATGCAATATTAAATAATTAGAAAGGTAAAAATATTAGTAAGTCCCTAAAATAACATGATTTGTTCAAAAATCAATGTTTGCACAAATTAGAAAGTGAGATTGAGTTGATAATTAGCAATTTTCGGATAAAGGAAACCTTAGAAAGTGATTTTGGTAATTAGAAACTGCATCCAACGGCCAGAAACACATCATCCGCACGATCTAAGATCTTAGGTCACGATCAAAGCTCAAAACAACACCCAGGAGCACCGAGTCACTGAAATCAACGGCCCAAAAACGATCTGCCTCATCTAACGGTTCAAATTCGATCCTTTGATCACGAATGACACTGCATTCGATGATAATCGTGCGGCCTGGATCGATGCTCGTGTTCTGATGATCATCGTGCTGTTCTCGAGGACAATCGAATGGCCCAGATTCGATACATCTTCGATTGATCGCGAAGCAATACGTCACTCGAGGTCCATCAAACAGTCCAGATCGAGGCGCTCTGAGATGATCGCGAATGAGTACTGCGATCAAGGAAATTGGACGGGCAGAAATGATCAAGGACGATCGGACGATAAGAACAAGTTTCGTTCATCACGAAAGGCGTGTCTCGAGGATGATCCGAGCATCTAGATCAAGCTCGTTATTCGAAAATCATGAACCAACACCGCGCTCGAGGAAATTGGACGGCCATATTCACGTACGTCTAACGATCGAAGATCCGTCACTGTGCTCGAGGAATATCGAACCACCCAGATGCAATCCGCCGTATCCGAGTACGTATGCGTGAAACGAGGAAAATTCGACGGCTCTGATCTGTTGCTCCAAGATTAATATCCGAAAAATCTAAAAAAAAATGATTAAATACTCCAAAAATTCAAAACATCAATTTCTAAATTCCCAAAAATTTCTTGCTAATCTCCTATGCTTAGGAGGGGAGGGGGGGGGGGCATGAAATTTTGATGAATTGGCAAGTTTTCCACAAGATGATACTCCAAACTTACCATTCTTTACCCTTTTGAACTATATATAAACACCCCCCATGCTCACAATTCAACCCATCCCAAGAAACAAGAGTTGAATTGTCATCTTGTTCTCTAAGCCCTCTTCTTGGCTCCCCTTCTCACTTTCTTTTCCGTCTTGTGTGTGAGAAGTTCATTGGTTTGCGAATTGGTTTTGGGTGATTTTCTTGGTGATTGAGCTTTGGGAACCATTGCTTCAACTTTGGGGAGAAAGCAACACAAGGTGGAAGTGATTTCTTAAACACTCTTTTTTCTTATTCAAAGTTCTATCATGTTCATTGTGTGTATGTTTTTAAAATCAAAAGATTTTCAGTTCTAGCATTCTAAAATATTTTTCAGTTTTAGATTTAATTCATATTTGAATTTATGCATGCATATTAATCATGCCATGAATAGTATCATGTTTAGGTTTTATTTCAATATGTGATGCATGATTTTGAGTGCTCCATGATTGAATTTTCAGTTTGATCATATGCTGAATTTATTTATTTTAGTCTCATGTTCTGAAATTTATTTTGTGATTCAAGATTATGTTATTTAACAAAGATGATGGTGATAATAACCACGTACGAGCATAGCACACATGTGGGTTGCTATGGATGTTCTTTTCATATGATTAGTTCATATGGTTTCAAGACCAACGTACTTGGTTGGTGGGTAATATCCCTTGAAGTCAAAATTCCAATGGAATTGGCTAAGAAAGGCCATATTTCACTCTAAGGAAATGGCTTCAAAAACCCTTTTGGTCTAAATTACAACTTTAAACAATTGGTTTGAAATGCCTAATGTATGCAAGTATTTGAATTATGGATGTGCTATTATTTTGAGTTTGAAAAATGGTGGTTTGATAAAGATCCACTGAGGTTTGTGCTCACCCCTTCCTCTCTTATTTTTTTTTTCAGGAAATTACATCATGAAGGCTATGGAAATTAGATATTTTTTGTTTTAGCAAGTTTTTATTTTCTTAAAAGTCTCCTTTCAATGTAAGGGCATGTTGCCCAATTTTGATTAAGACTTTCGCTGAAAGTTAGTATTTCTATTTTGAGATTATTGATCAACGATGTACTAGTTTACATTACAAAGTTATGTACTTTCTTTTATTAATAAAGAAGTTGAATTTTTCTCTACCTTTAATTGCCTTGATTTTATTAAATGTGAATTTGTACTATTGAATTTATTCTAATGCATGTGGTATTGAAAAATAAGAAAGTCAAGTGTGTGTCACTTGTAAAGTAACATGACCCAACCCGCCAATTGGTTAAGTCCACTGTCGAATAATGGTGGTTGTCCAAAACTAAAGGAATGTGGGGGTTGGGGTGTTACAAAGGTGGTATCAGAGCCTAAGCTTTAGGTGCCTTGGGTTAGAAATAGGAAGTTAAGCCTAAACATGTGTTGATTAGGCTAGAAAATAGAAAGTCAAACATTAGTTGCTTGACAAAAAAATTAGAAACTCAAATTAGGGTTTCACATTAAATTAGATTGAAATTTAGTGTCCTACCTTCTATTTTTGAAAATTGAAAATTGTTTTAGAAGGTGTTTTCAAAAGGGAAAGATATGTTTTCAAATGTTTTGTTTAGATACAAAGATTACAAGTTGAGCTGATAGTGGGTAAGCCTTGTCCCGAGTAAAGCTAAACATTGAAAGGGAGGTAGGTTATCCCGCCCTAGAAAGCACGGTTGTTAAGCAGACCTCGTTCTTGCCGCCCGATCTGGAGGTTGTCCCACCAGCTTATATAAGTAGTCGGAGTTGAAGAACACTCTTATTTTCTATAAAAGAAAATTAGAAGGTGGAAAATTAGGGTAAGAAAGTGATTAGAAGTCGAAAAAGATGCCAAATATTGTATCTTGACTAGACAGAGGTTGTGAGTCAACCAGATTGAACCCTAGGTCCAGAAAAAAGACCTTAGGTAGAAAATGGTGTAGCCAGGGGTGGCACAGTGGATCAAAAGCATAAATCTCTAGGGCATAGGCTAGAGACGAGAACTTGATCAGGACACGAGATCGGGAAGCTTCTGTTTCTTTTGGTTTCTATGTAGTATGGGATGCATAGGAATTCGGGGGTATGGAGGAAGCCTGGACTTGGAGAATGATAGACCATGTGTGGTGAATGATCAGTAACTCTGGCAGAACGGGT
>JAJIYU010012901.1:0-14228 GCA_030144865.1 Tinospora cordifolia
AAGGGTTTCAATCAGAGATGCTATAATTCATAGATTTGCTAAGACCAACAACATATTCTGGATTTACAAACTATGTGGAGACTATCATTATCCTAGACATGTTTCTCTACTAAATTTCACAATTTATTTTCATCTTGTTTACTTTATTTTCTGAGTTTTAATCAATTTAATTATTTTTAATCTTGTCTTGATTAAATTGAGATCTTATTCAATTTTGTTGTTAAGGAAAATTCAATTACCATTTGTATTCCCTGAAGACGATACCCGGACTTTCCGGATATTACTACAAGTGATCTCGTATACTTGCGGGTTTGCTAACACTTAGTGTTTATTATATTTCTACATTTTAAATTCTTCATGTAATGGTTTTCAAGTTAAATAGGTGTTTCATGCGCAAAAGAGTGTAAAATAATTATTAAATGATGTCCGATAGTCTCTAAGACTACGGTATAGGAGAGGGATTATCATGGTTGAAATTCCATGCATGAAAAGTTTGAGAAACAAAATGAAATATTCATCGTATTATTGTAAGACTATTCTTGCTTTGAGTGTGTTTCATTTTCTTTCATGCATATCTTTGTGATACAGTGCTCATTGTTATGTAAAAAAATCATATAGGATAGAACGACGAGCTTTGTGATACAGTGTTATTTGTTATGTAAAACAAACATCATATAAGGTAAAATGACATCATACCTTGCCTTTACTTGTTGCTCCCTTGTTTACCCCACTAGAATGCCTTAAGCCTCTAGTGTGTTGTTAGATGTGACGAGTACACAATATTTTAGCAGTCGTTCAATTTATTCTGTTCAAGGTAGTATATAGGTATCATTTGTGTACTCAACTTAGATTCATCCCTTACCTTTGTATACCTATCCAGAATGTGCCTTAGTTCAAGTCATTCACTGCCTGTGCAACTCCCCTCTGACTGTGTTTGTTAAATGGCTACAATGGGACAGAAGAGTTAACATGAATCTAAGATGGGTGAGAGGGAAGGAGAGCCCCATAGGGAGCTAGTGTTTTTCTTTGCGAACAGAAGGAGACGATTGTGTAATACCTTGAAATTTTGTGCTAAGTAAAATTAAATGATAAATGAAGTCCAATTCATTCCAAAAATGAATTAGAAAGCTTGAATTATCTCAAAAACTACTCAAGGAAGTGAAATTTAAGAAAAAGGAATGAAATGAAATGAAGTGATCACTTCTAATGGCCTAGGCATCCAAAATTCATTTCATTTGCCCAATGAAGATTTCATTTACTTGGTATGCATCAAAAGAATCTAAATTAGAAAATAAAATGGGAAAAAACCTAGCCAATTTAAAGATACGAATTTTTATTAAATTTATGTGAACCTAAAAGTGTGTGCTAAGACCCTAAAATCCTAGCCAAATGAGATATATGAATTTAATTTAAATTCATGTGGACCCCAAAATGTGTAACCATCCTAAGCATGTGCAAGCCACATGAGTGATGATGCCATGATCATGTACACCATGCCTTATATATATACACAAGTAAGCTGTCCATAGTGAATTAGAAACCCTAAAAGAATTATTCCATGTACCAAACTAAAATGATCACGTGTACCCAACCCATGCATAGACCCTAAAATGTCTGCCTTCTTGTGTGCGTACACACATGTGACAAAACCAATTAGGAGTTTCCAAACATGATTAGTACTCATAAACAAGTCTTAGCCATCACACATGCTCCCACAAACCAAATTAGAAGTCTCATAAAGTGGAAACTCACAATGGCGCCAAGAATCAAGAAGATTTCCATGTAAATTGGCCAGATTGCCCTTTTCGTGTGCCAACTCTAAATGGAACCAAGATTAGAAGTTTCCTTGCAAATGAAGTGATTTGATTTTTTTTCTATTCATTCACCTCAACCTTGGAAACAAAATGCAAGCCATGGGCCTAATATACACATGGCATGCGTTCCAAAATAGGGAGTTTCCCTGTTCTTGTGACTTGACGCCCAAGTATGGATAAGCTAGGAAAGATTATTGATACACTTGCTAAACTGAATTAAGAAGTTACTATGATCTATTAGGGATATCCCAAATCAGATTTGAAGCATTCCAACCCCATTTTGTACTCACACATAATTAGGAAACCAAATGAAAAATCATATCTTGTGAATAAGAAACCTTAATCCCCACTTGCCAAACTGTAAGCTTACTTGCCCAAATCAATGCAAACTGTCCCTTGTGAATATGGAAAGAATCTCTTGTGTGTATTGTCCAAGCTGTTCCCCTTGCTCATGAAACTCTATATAAAGACCCCCCATGCTCAATTCTTCTTAGTTCCAAAGCAAGAGCATACTAGTCCCTCTTGTTTTTTCTAGCCATCTTTTTGGCAACTTCTTCTCACTTCTCTTGTATTCTTGAGTGCTTTGGTGTTTAATTGATTGTTTTCAAGTTGTCTATGATGCTAGACTTGTTGATGAGGGGAAATATTGTCAAAATTTTTGTAATCTTCAAGATAAGGTGGAAGTGAATTCTCAAACCTCTATTTTACTTGTTTAGCTTAATACCATATTCATGCATGTTTGATTTTAGTTTATTATGCATATTTAGGTTTGAGGAACATGGTTTAAATTTCAAATTTGCATGTATGTCATGTTAGTTGATCATGAAACCATGTCATGCTTAGATTATGCATATTTAGATTTATTTTAAAATATGATGCATGCTATGTGTTTGTTTTCATACTTTGAATGTTTGTGTCTTAAACATTCTAAGTATATTTTAGTATGTTTCATGACTATGAGATTTAATGAAAGATGTTAAGAATAAGAACCACATACTGTCTCAGTGAACATGAGGGTCACTATAGGAGTTCTTTACATGTGATTAAATCATATGGGTGATGTCCCAAAATATTTGGAATATAGGTTAAGCCCTAAGTTTAATGAAACTTGGCATAAGCACTGCCTTTTTACTCAAGGGAGGTATTTTGATGAAGAATATCAAGGGCCTTGAAACCCTTTCAGTCAAAGATACAACCGTAGACAAAATATTGATTGAAATGCTTAATGATTTACAAGTGCTTGAATTTGAGTATGTTGTTTATCTAAATTAGTAATTTGCTTGTTTGAAAAAGATCCACTGGGTTATGTGCTCACCCTCCCTCTCTTATATTTTTAGGAAATTAAACATAACATGATGCATGCTAAAGACTTAGAATACTAGTTTTGAGAAAGTTTCCATTTTATTTATAATGTAAGGGCATGTTGCCCAAGTTTTGAATTATTTTTGCTATAATGGTTTTCTTTTAATTTAAATTGTAGTTATGTTCTCTCTTTTATTGAATTGAATAAAGAATTAGAAAGTTTACTTTTATCTCTTGTACAATTTCCTTAGTAGGTGTTACTTAGATAAATAAGGCTTGATAATTGAATTAGAAAGTCAAGTTGTCAACTTGTAAAGTAACACTAGCCCAGCCTGGCTTGTGGTTAAGTTCAATTGAATGTCTTGAGGGTTGAGGTATTATAGACTGCATGATGGAAGGGATTGATTAGGGTTGCTCATTAATGTACACATATATACATGTCTTAGTGCTTCACCTTCCATTTTTGGTTTTCAATAGTAGTACCGTGGTCATTGGTCCCAAGACCATGGTATTCGCACTGTTCCTAATCGCAGGGCCACGTACCAAAATTACGGGGCCACATACCAAAATTGCGGCACCACATCTTCGCCAAAATTTATAAATTTTTTGTCACAGTCTTCGTTGCAAGATCTTGGTCCTCGTGCAAACCTATTTTTTTACGAAAATATAATGTTGGATCGTGGTTCTAACATGGGAACCTCAGCTATGCATCTCTTCATTTTTTTTTGGTTGGAAAATTCTAATTTTAGGGCATTACATTTTTCTTGCATCAAAATTATGCTCAATCTGTTCTGTGAAAAATCTGTATACAAAACATATTCAATACCATGGGTAGTAGTAACTAAGATGGGGGTTGAAGTCAATCTACTCTTCAGTTCTTGAAATGATAGTTCATACTTCCTATCTCAATCAACCTTTTGTAATACCTTGGAAATTTTGTACAAAATTCAATTAAATGAAATAAATAGATATTGATCCTTGAAAATTTTATGAAATTTTTGGGATACAAAATTGCATATATTTTAAATTATATCCAAAATGAGAAATAAAATTAATTGAGGGAAGCTTGTAGAAATTTTAGTGTACAAATAAATAAATAGAAAGGTTGGTATTTAAATAAAATATCAAATCTGAAGAGTTGCCAAATATTATAATATAGTTTAATATTTAACTAGAAATATAAAATAAGTAGAATAATTAAATGATATATTTGGATTACAAAAATTAGCAAGTTCTATTCAAAAACATTATATAAATAAATAAAGATAAATGAATTCCCTACAATTATATGAAAATTGAGGTATAATTGTGTTGAAGTCAAACTGATAAATGAGAATTTCATTCAAATTATGAAATTAGTAAACAAGATTAGAAACCTGTCATGAGCATGTGTGCACAAGTGACTAAATTAGAAAGGTTTCTAAAATAAAATTAACTCAAAATAATGTATTAGCAACTTCTAAAATAATTGCATACTAGTATATGTGCTTGGGAAATAAGTAAAATAGAGAATTAGAAATGTTTCTAAAATGAAATCAACTCAAAGGAATGTATTAGCAACTTCTAAAATAGTTACATACTAATATATTTGTTTAGGAAACAAGTAAAATAGAGAATTAAAAAGGTTTCTAAAATAAAATTAACTCAAAAAAATATACAAACAACTTCTAAAATAATTGCTTTCTAGTATATGTGTTTGGAAAACAAGTAAAATAAAGAATTAAAAAGGTTTCTAAAATGAAATCGACCCAAAAGAATGTATTAGCAATTTCTAAAACATTTACTTATTAATTTTTATGCATAGGAAATAAATAAAATGGAAAGGAAAAGTGTTATAGAAAAGTTTTTATAATGAAGACACCCCAAACTTGTCAATTTATACCCATTAGAACTGCACATAAACCCAAGCGTGAGTGCCATTTTCTTCATCCCAAAAGAAGAGGTGATAAAATCCCTCTTGCTTTCTCTAACCTCTTTCTTGTCACCTCTTTTCAAATCTTAAGAGTTCTTGAGAGTTCTTGAGTGTGAAGTTTTTAGTTCGTGAGTGTTCTTGTGATTCTAGACATCTTCGAGGGTGGAAATATTGCTAAAATTCTTATTTGTGCAACTAAGATTTCAAAACAAAGTGGAAGTGATTTCAAAAACCCCCTCTTTACTAGTTTGAAAAAATATCGTGTTCATGCATGTTTTAAAATCTGTTTATCATACATATTTCAATTTCAGTCCATTCGCATGATTTAATTTTTTATTTGATACATATGCCATGTTAAAGCATTCATAAAACCATGCATGCTTAATTTCCCATGCTAAGGTCGATTTTGAGATATGATGCATGCAAGTGATGCTTTTTATGCTTTAATGATGATAACATGCTGAATTTTAATTCTTTTATGATTCATGATTATGAGAATTTAAATAAGAGACTTTGATATTAAGAATCACGTTCTGTCATAGTGATCCAAAGGGATACTATGGGTGTTCTTTACATATACTATGAGTATATGAGTTGCATATAATGTGTGTATATGGGTGTAGCACAAAATACTTAGACTATGGGCAAGGGACCCTAAATCCAATGGAATGTGACATAAATAACTTTCTTTCCACTCATAGGAAGATATTTTGACAAGAACATCAAAGGATTTGACCCCCTTTCAGTCTAACATACAACTAGAAATAAGAAACTGTTTGAAGCACCTAATGCATGCAAGTGTTTGAATTTGAATGTATTATTAGTTTGAATTAATATTTAGTTGTTTTTAGAATGATCCACTAGGCTATGTGCTCATCCTTCCTCTTTTATCTTTTCAAAAAATTGAATTACATAATGAAGCTTACTAAGGATTTTATCGCTTATTTTCATAAAGTATCTATTTTTATTTCTAATGTAAGGGCATATTACCCAAGTTTTGAATAAGTTAGACTTCCATTAAAATAGTTTCTATTTCAGAGTTAGGTACTCTCTTTCTTTAAATTTTTTAAATTCAAGTTATGTATGTGTCGCATTTAATTCACATAATGAATAAAGAAAAAGTTCTTTATCTCTCTGTGTTGTGTTATTGAATTAAATTAAATTAATTGGGTTGTGTGCTCATAATATACAATAAGAATTGGAGTAAATGAATTAGAAAATCAAGTTTTTTACTTGTAATGTAACACCAGCCTGGCTCGCCTTGTGAATAAATCCAATTGAAAGTCTCGAGGTTGGGGTGTTACAACTTTGCTCCCTTTCTAGTCAGTTTGGTCATCGGTTCGGCCAACTTGGAGAAATCTCAAATGAATCTTTGCTAACACTAGCTAGGCCTAACTTTTGATCTCTTTAACTTTCTTTGGCTACTTCTAGTCCATAAAAACTTCCACTCAAACATCTTCATCTAGAAGTCCCACTTGCTGACTTAGCATACAATTGGTTTCCCCTAAGGGTTTCCAACACAATCCTTAAGTGTTCCAAGTGTTCAGCTTCTAACTTAGAGTAAATCAGGTTGTTAAGTACAAATACACTATAAACTGGTCAAGGTATAGTTGAAACACTTAGTTTATTATATCCATGAATACTTGTCGGTTTATTGGTCAAACCAAATGACATCACTATGAACTCAAAATGATCATACGACATCTTAAAAGTTCTCTTATGTATATCCGACTCTCGAATTCTCAGTTAGTGATATCTTGACCTAAGATCAATCTCCGAGAAATGAATGGCTCCTCTCAAATGATCGAATATGTCATATATCCCTGGTAGGTGGTACTTGTTCTTCACTATCGCCTGATTTAGTTTTTGATAGTCAAGACATAATCTCATGGATCCATGTTTCTTCTTTACAAACAACACCAAAGCTCCGAATGGCGATTCACTTGGTCTCGTGAATCCTTTCTCTCAGAACTCATCTAGCTAAGTAATTTACTTGATTATCTCTATTTGTGCCATTCTATAGGGAGGTATGGCTATGCAGTTGGTTCTAGGATAACTTTGATCTTGAATTGTACTTCTCTAGTAGGTGGTAGTCTGGGTAAATTATGTAGGAACAATTCTTCATATTCTTGAACTACTTTTAAGTTCTAAATTCCTCTTTGCTCTATCGGGTCCTCCTCTAAAAATTTTTTGAGTTAATCTTTTTGTCTTACACAATTCATCATAGCCATCATTGGGTTTTTAAGTAATATCTACATATCACCGTTGATTCTACAGGTTTCTCCCAAAGGTTATGTTATTGTTGCTCGCCTCTTAGGACAATCTATTTGTGCTTGATACTAGTTTAGACAATCCATCCCCATGATTATGTCATATCCATAAATTGGAAGTTCATAGAGGTCGATTGAGATCAGTTTATCACCAAACCTATGGCTACAACTACACATTTTTTTTGAGGTGATGGTAGTTCGTATGGCTGTAGATACATTCAAAATCATAGACAATGTTTTTGTTACGAGTTGTAACCTATCTACTAGTTTTCTGGCAACAAATGATTTTGTAGCATCCGAATCAAACAATAATCTCACAGCAACATTAAACAACAGAATTGCACCTTCTACTGAAAGGACTTGCGCCACAGGGGCATCAATGATTATGAATACCCTGGCCCGATTTTGAATGACATTCTATTATGCTTGAGGTTGACCTTGGTTCTATCTTTGAATAACATTCTATTGTGCTTGAGGTTGACCATTTCATCCACTGTCTTGATTGTTTGGTAGCAATTGTTGAGGGGTTTGAGCTGGTGCTCCTATAAAGCAATTATTCGCTATTTTGCCCCTTTGTCTATAAAAGAAACATAGTCCTAACCTTTTGGTCTAGTACCTTTGTTCGTCTTTAGCATTCTTGGGTTGCACTTGTTGTTGGCTTTGAGGTGTCATTCCACCATTCTTGTTCTGCTTCTTCGGGGTTCTTTGGAAAACTTGGTTATTAGCTGGTCTCTTGTTTCTGTTCTTCAACTTTTGTTCAAAGTTGAGTTCTTACTCTAGTAGCAATGCCAACTCTATGACATCCTTGTTCACCTTTAAGCCCATCGATATTGTCACCTTCTGAATCTCGATTTTGAGTGTAATACCCTAAAAAATTCATACGAAATGAAATGAAATGACATGTACAACATTATTGAAGAATAAATGACATAAATTAGTAGAAGTTTATTTCAATGGTCAATTGATAGTTCATTTGCTCAAAACATCATTGTGAAATGAGAATTTCAAAAATGAAATAAAAATAGGGAAATGGGAAATAAGAATAAATTAGAAATATGTTCCTTACAACCTTAAAATGCCCAAACCATGGAAAACAACCCTAAAGTGCTTAAGAATAAACCCTAGCCGTCACATGAGGACAAATGGATCAAATAGAAACTTTTTATATGGAAAACATCACAAAACATTACCCTTGTGCACACAAAAGAGGAAATAGAAAGTTTCCCATGAGCTCAATTAGAAAGGCATCGTATGTTGATCATGAGCACACCAAGAAAACCAAGAATGGAAGTTTTCAATATTAGAAGGTTACCTATGATCAAACCAAATAATCAAGAATAGAAGTTCCCATGATCCATGAGCACAAGAAATGAAAATAAATGTTTCTAAATGTTGTGAGGACATTAAAAACTTGATACACAAGGGAAAGACAAAAATAGAAGTTTTTTTAACTCATGTGCACACTAGACTTGACGCACAAGAGAAGTAGGAGATTGGAAAGATTCCTTGCTCACAAACCATGCTATCTTGACCCACAAAGAAAAATAGAAACCATATATCAATTACATCCCAAGTAGAAGAAGAAATCAACAAGCATATCACATAGAAATATATAGTTTAAGAAATGAGAAAGTTTCCCATGTTGTTTAATAGAAGTTTCTAAAACACATACAAAGACAAAATACCCAAATCTTGCTTATACATGACACATCTCAAGGAGGAGAATCCAAATTAGAAGTTGCAAAATCTTGTTGATTTGGTGCATACAACAAGAAGGAATAGATTGGGAAGAATCTCATATCGTCCTTGATGCACAAGAGAGTATGATCACTAATGGAAAGTGGTACCAAGTTGCCAAACCATGATCTAATGCAAGGTGCCACAAGAAATGAACCCTAAACAAGACAGTTGCCAAACTGTCCAAGCGTTGTTGCCCTATTATTGCTGATTTTGAGCACACGAAATCCATGCAAATCCATGACACACAAAATAGAAACTGAATTTTTTCCATGCTCTTACATGACCCACCAAGGAAGATTTACTTGCTGATTATTGCCTACCAACCTTAGAAACGATTCAAACTGTAGGCCCTAATGCACACATGCCTTTGATGCACCACAAGGGAATCCTATGCCTTGACAAACAGGGAAGGAGATCAACTAGGAAATTCACCCACCATATTGACGCCCTAAACCAAGCTAGCAAGTGGTCCAAAACACAAGATTTTGTTCAAACATGAAAATGAAACCCTAAATGAACACTTGCCTAAACCATGGGTGTGTTGACACAAGAGAGGAAACTCTAGTGGTCCCACATGCCAAAAATGTCCACACATGAGAGATGGAAATATTTCCTACGTGAGCACACTCGAAATCGTTCCCTAGTGCCTTGAAACTCTATACAAAGGATCCCTTGTCCTCTCATTCTCTTTATCTCAAAGCAAGAGCTAATAAGGTCCCTCTTGTTTTCTCTAGCATCTCTATTGGCACCTCTTTTCAATTCTTGAGTGTCCTTAAGTGTGAACAACTTAGTTCTCGAGTGTTCTTTAAGGTTTGAACATGTTTAAGTGTCAAAGTGCTGCCAGATTTTTGAATTTTGATCAATTGAGGTGGAAGTGTTCTAAGTTTTATCTTATTATTTTGATTTCAGTATGATGTTTGTGCTTCAATATACATGTTTTATCATCATTGATTATGCATGCCATGTTTAGACCTCGTATTTTTAGGTTTTCATATCTGCTATGTGCTAGTATGCTGCTTGTTATGCTCACGTGCTAAATTTAATCACGTTAGTGCATTGTTGCAGTTTTGTTACACTTAATGAAAGATTAAATGAGATTATAACCACATATCGGTACACTATTCTACAGGGATTACTTTGAGTGTTCTCAGATGTAAACTTTGAGTTTATTTCTAGTTCATATGGGTAAAGTCCCAAAATATTTGGTTAAGGTCCTAAATCCAGTGGAATCTAGCATAAAGGATTTCCCTTTTCTTCATACAAGTATTTTGATGAGAACACCAAGAATAAATCGTTCTGGTCTTTAATACAACTTTAAACAAGAAATTGATTGAATCATGTAATGTTTGAAAGTGTTTATCTTGAATGTCTCATTTGTTAAAATAATAAGTTAAATATTTTGAATAATCCATTGGGCTTTGTGTTCACCCTTCGATTTTCTAGCTTTTCTAGAAATTGATAAATAGAGGCAACATGGTAGCCATTTACGCAATATTTTCCTAAGAATGTTTTGTTTAGAAAGTTTTACTTAATTGTAAGGGCATATTGACCCGATTTTGTTAATAGAGATTTATTCATCTATAATAGACTCAAAGGTTATGTACCTTGAATTTTGAAAATGATTAATGACATTATTTACTTAATGATTTCTAAATGTTATTTTTGAACTATGTCATGAGTAAGGTTTTGCACCTACTATTTCCAATAAATGATATTAAAATTTTATTGAGATCTCTTGTGCTTAATTTTGAAGTATTAGGAGTTTCCAATTATATGATACCCAAAAATCCCAGAGAATTGGGATAAAAATGGAAATTGTGAAAATGGAAATAATATGGCACCGACCTACCTCCTGGCCAAGAGGTGCAGTCCATGTCATCCTTTCAAGCCAGAAGAAAAGGAAACTTTCTAAATTCAAAGAACCGTTATAGTAAAAGTCTGTAATTAAAACTTGTAGTGAAAATTCAAAAGTTAGGCCAACACGCCCTTACATGAATTTAGAAACTAAAAACTTTTCAAATTTAAAAACCTATCTATATTCATAGCTTTTTGTGAATTCAATTCCTTGAAAAAGTGAAAGAGGAAGGGTGAGCACATAGCCTAGTGGATCACATTAAAAATAACTAAGTCACTAATTCAAATTAATAACACATTCAATTTCAAACACTTGCGTGCATTAGGCAATTCAAACAATTTCTTGTGTATGGTTGTATTTTAGACTATAAGGGGGTCCAATCACTTGATGTTCTTATCGAAATACCCTACTTTTGAGTAGAAAGACAATTCATCTTGTTACTTTTCATTGGGATTAGGATCTCATGTCCATATTCTAAGTATTTAAGGTTATACACATGTATACATAGTAATGAGACCCGTATATACTAAGTATATGTAAAGAACACCTATGGTATCCCTTTTGATCACTATGACAGTATGCGGTTATTAAATTTCAAATTATTACATTTAAATGTTACATTCATTAATCATACATAAGAGAAATCAAATTCAGCATATAACTATTTAAAAGCATGGAAGCATCACATAGCATGTATCATAATTTTAAAGTAAACTTAAGCATGGAACTAGGCATACAATAATCTCTTGAATGCTTAAACATGCATACATGCTAGTACTACATTTTAAATCATGAACAATGAAATTGAAATCTGAAAGTATGCATGATAAAATAATATTAAAACATGCATGAACATGCTATTAATTTAAACTAGTAAAATAGAAGTCCAAGAAATCTCATTCACCTTAATTTGAAGATCAATAAAATTCTGGCAAGGTTTCCCTTTCTTCCCAACATCTACCACTCAAAGAATATTCAAAACGCTCAATCAAAAACCAAAGCACTCAAGAATAATTCAAGATTACTCAAGAACTAAGGAGGTTGCCAAGAAGAAGGCTAGAAAAAGTTAAGAAGAATTGGTATGTTCTTGCTTTAAATCACAGAAGAATGAGAGCATTAGGGGGTTTACATAGGCTTTCAAGGCACAAGGGGCATGGTTTGGCATGTGCTCACAAAGAAACTTTCCTTCATACAATAGAGGACAGTTTTGCATGATTTGGGCAAGTGTATGTTTCCAATTTCCCATGGTGAGCATGGTTTGGTCAAGATAGAAATTAGGGTTTCCTATTCAAAGATATGATCCTCATTTGCTTTCCTTTATGGGTGTGATCACAAAAGGGGTTTAGAATACTTCTAATATCTGATTTGGGACTTCTATAATAGTAGGATTTTGTGAGAAGAAACTTTCCTTGCTGATGGCCATTTCCATTAAGAGAACAAGGCAACTTTCCTTCTCTTTTGTGAGTGCTCATCAAGTAAGGGTAATTCGGCCAACTTGCATGGGGATCTCTTCGGATTGGTGTCTTGAATGGTTTCTATTTGTGAAACGTCTAACTTGGTTTGTGAGAGCACAAGGGATGGCTAGGGTTTGTTATTAATCTATTTGAGGGTGGGTGCACACTATCAATCTTTGGTGGACACATAATCAGATTTTTTTGGGACTTTTAATTGTGATTATCTGGAACGTTTTTGGTGTGCAGAGCATGGTGTATATGATCACATGTCATGCTAACATTATCAACCATGTAACTTGCACGTGCTTAGAGGTGTTCATACATTTTTTGGTTTGCATGAATTTAATAAAAATTTATATCTTTCATTTAGCTAGGATTTTGACACTTTATGGTTCACATGAATTTAATAAAAATTCATATCTTTTAATTGGCAAGGTTTTTTCCCATTTTCTTTCTTAACTTAGATTCCCTTGATGCATACTAAGCAAATGAACTTTTAATTGCACAAATCAATTGAATTTGGATGCCTAAGCCATTTAAGGCGTTTACATATTTCATTTTATTTTATTTCGTTCCCTTTTCTTAAATTTCACTTCCTTGAGAGGTTTTTGCACAAATTCAAGCTTGCTAATTGATTTTTGAAGTGGGATTACAACCTACCCCTGGTAAAAAATTTTCGTCCTCAATATTTTACACATATTGAAGGGTTCCTAGTGAACAGATATGGGTACTTGGTCTTCATATTTCTCTCTAGCTCCCAAGTAGCTTCTTCTATCCTGTGATGTTTCCATGGTACTTTAACTAAGGGAATATTCTTAGTTCTCAAGTTCTATACCTTGTAATCAAGTGCAAGTTCTTCATATGTTGTATCATCTTGGATGTTTACTTCCTCCTAGTGGATTATGTGCGAGGGATCCAGTTCATACTTTCTTAGCATCGACACATGGAACACAATGTAAGCTGAAGTCATTCGGTTTGGTAGATCTAACTCATAAGCACATTCTTCAATTCTTCTAAATATTTCAAAGGGTTGGACAAATCTCGATTATAGCTTCCCTTTGAACCCTAACCTTTTGATACCCTTCTGAGGATTAATCCTCAAAAACACTTTGTAACCCACTTAGGACTCTAGGGGTATCCTTCTCTTGTCATCATAGCTCTGTTAACGACTCTAAGTTGTAACCAGTCTTTTGTATATCAATTTGACTTGGTTTTTCGTTTCTTCCACCATGTTCGGGCCAGTTAGTACAAGATCTTCAAGTTCAGCTCAATAGCTTGGTGTTCTACGGGGCTTTCCAAAAATAGCATCATATGGAGCCATCTTAATTCTTAGCTGATAACTATTATTATAGGTAAACTCTGCTAAGTGCAGGTATTTGCATTAGTTTCCTTTAAAGTCGAGGACACATAACCTTAACATATCTTCTAAGGTCTGGATAATTCTCTTAGACTGCCCATCTGTCTGAGGGCAAAATACAGTGCTCATGGTGAGCTTAGTGCCCAACTCTTTCTATAGACTTTGGTAGAACTGAGAAGTGAAGTAAGAGTCTATGGCAGATACAATCGTCTTTGGCACACCATAAAGTCTTGCTATTTCCTTCACATACAGTTCTCCCAGCTTACTAACTCGGTATGTGGATCTAATTGGCAAGAAATGAGCCACTTTGGTAAGATGATCGACAATTACCCAAACCGTATTGTTAGCAAACTCGCAAGTATACGAGATCACAGCAGTAATATCCGAAAAGTCCGGGTATCGTCCCCAGGGAATACAAATGGTAATTGAATTTTCTTTAACACTAACGTTAGTAAAGATCTCAATTTTATCAAGACAAGATTAAAAATGATTAAATTGATTAAAACTCAGATAATAAGGTAAAC
>JAJIYU010012902.1:0-14218 GCA_030144865.1 Tinospora cordifolia
TAAACTGAGCCTCCCCAATCACTGTCAGAGAAACCCATCAACTTTACTAAAACAATATCCAAATGTACTTTTCATGTCGTAAACTGAGCCTCCCCAATCACTGTCAGAGAAACCCGTCAACTTGAGCTCCTTGCTCTTCATGAAATTGACTCCATGATTCCAAGTTCCCTTGATGTACTGATGACTCTCTTTGCATCCCTCGTGTGAGTCTCATTTGGACAATACATGAACCTAGATAGAATGCTCACTGCATTTAGGATGTCAGGTCTGGTTGTAGTTAAATATATTAGGCATCCTATCAAGCTTCTGAATTCAACGTCATCAAGTTGAGGAGCTCCATCTTCTTTGACCAGCTTTTCCTTTGGATTCATAAGAGTACTCATTGCCTTGCAATCTTCCATCTGAAAATTTTTTTTAGTATTTCCTTTGCATACTTCTTCTGGTAGGTGAACACTTCGTCTTGAGTTTGTTTGATTTCCATTCCAAGAAAGTAAGTTATCAAGTCAAGATCCGTCATCTCAAAGATATTCTTCATTTTCAATTTAAATTGATTAACCCAATCAGGTTTGCTTCGAATAACGAGTAGATCATCTACATAAAGAAAGATGACTAGAATGTCTGCACCATCATGCTTGACATATAGAGTGAGTTCAGATAGGTTTTTCTCAAACCCCAAACTGATTAAATAATCATCAATTCTACTATACCATGCCCGATGAGCTTGCTTTAGACCATAAAGTGCCTTCCTTCAGGTTGTTCAACATAGATATCTTCCTGTAGAAATTCATTAAGAAATCTTGACTTGACATCTAACTGAAACACTCTCCAGTTTCTTTGAGCTGCAAGAGCAAGGAGCAATCTCATTGTGTCAAGCTTAGCAATAGGTGCAAAAGTATCTGAGTAGTCAACTCTAAACACTTGAGCATATCCCTTAACTACTAGCCTTGCTTTGTGTTTGTTGACTAAGCCATTAGGATTCAACTTAGTCCTGAACACCCACTTCACTCCAATTACTTTCATGTCATGAGGTCTATCGACAACTCCCAAGTTTTATTTTTCTTAATCATTGACAGCTCGTCCTTCATTGCATCCATCCAATTTTGATTTTCTTTTGCTACCATGTATCCATCATGTTCACAAACGGCTACACTGCATCTCTGATATATGTTAGAGAGCAATCTTGTATCTCTTACTGGTGTGTCATCCATCAATTCATCCTCCTACACTTCATCAGTAGGTTCTTCTAGTATATTGACAGTAGATGAGTGCCTTGGCTCACTTGAAAACTGATTGGTCTTCTTTGAGTCTTCCCAGTTCTACTCTTCTTCTTCCATGAAGTGCACGTCCCTACTTATGACAAATTTTTTAGTTTGTGGCTGAAAATCTTTGTAGCTTTGGTAACTGTGTTGTAGCCTATAAAGATTCCTGGCAATGTTCTTTTATCCAGCTTATCTTGGTTGATCTATGAAACTCGGGTAAAATATAAACAACCAAAAATTTTAACAAAGTTAATAGATGGCTTGCGTCCATGCCAAACTTCAAATGGAGTCTAATCCTTTATAGCTATTGTTGGAAGCTGATTTTGTAAGAAAATAGCAGTATTTGCTGCTTCTGCCCAAACCTTCTTAGGTAAGTTCTTTTCGTATAGCATGCAGTGTATCATCTCTAGTATGGACCTATTTCTCCTCTCAACCACTCCATTTTGTTGTGGAGTATAAGGAACTATAAACTGATGCCCAATTCCTGCTTCTTCACAAAACTTATTGAATTCTTTAGATGTATACTCTTTGCCATTGTCAGACTTGAGTATTTGAATTTTACAACCACTCTCATTTTCAACTCGAGCTTTGAAACTCCAAAAAACTCGTGCCACTTCTGACTTGTGCTTTAAAAAAAATATCCAACACATCCTGGTAAAGTCATCAATGAATGCTTCATAGTACCAATTGCAATTCAAGGAGGGTGTTCTTCTAGGACCTGAAATATATGTGTGATCTAATTGCAACCTTTTTGAAGCTCTCCAAGCTATCTTAGGAAATAGCTTCCTAGTTAGCTTTCCATATTGACAGGCTTGGCAATTTTTAGAATGCTCCTACAAGTTTGGTAAGTCCTTGACCATATTCAGCCTTTGCATTCGAAGTAGTCTACAATAATGAAGATGCCCAAATCTTTTGTGCCAGATTTCTATAACACTTTCTTTAGATTGAAAGGCCATGTGCTCCTCCTCCATTGGATTTAGAGCAAAGCTTTTTCCTTTCATCTTGACTTTAAACATGTCTTTGCCATTTACATCTTTAATTAAGCACTGTTTATTTTCATACAACACTTTATAGACTTTCTCCAACAATTGACCAACACTCAACAGGTTTTGATCAATCTTTGGTACAAAGAGAACATTTGCAATAATTTTTGTACTTTCATAGCCTGCAATAGCTACATTGCCTTTTCCTTTCACATCCAGGTGCTCACCATTTTCAATCCTCACCTTTTTAATCTCAGTGGTTCTCAACTCCTTGAAGAGTTCTCGATCATGTGTCATGTGGTTGGTACAACCACTGTCAACTAGCCAATGTTCACTTGTGTAAGAACTTGTAAAACACGTGGCCACAAAGAGTTGGTCTTCCTCCTCTTGATCAACTACTTTCATCTTGTTGTTGAGGCTTGACTCTACAAAACACTGCTTCATGACCGAGTTGGCTGCACTTGGTGCACTTAGCATCAAGTCTTCTCCAACATTTGAAAGGTGGATGCCCTTTCTTCCCACAATGTTGGCAAGGTGGATAAATCTTCTTTGAGCCTCCTCCTTTGCCCTTTTGATGATTACTGAATGAAATCTTTGACATGTCCTTTGTGTTCTCTAGAGTTATTATGATGGCTTCAAACCTCTCTGGCACTGTTACAAGCAGTTTCTCTACAATTCTTGAATTAGTTAACTCGGATCCAGGCAACCTCACCTTGTTGGCAATACTTAGTAGCTTGTCTGAGTACTCTTTTACTGATTTTGACTCCTTCATTTTCTGTAATTCAAAGTCTCTAATCAGATTCAACACTTGCATTTCTCGGATTCTCTCATCACCTTCATATTCTGCCTTGAGGTATGTAACACCCCTAGCTCCCGATCTCATACGTCATAGGTAACGTGGTTGTCTCGTAGCTTGAGACGTCATTTCTTCCGAGTTCAGTCAGTCCTGCTTTCTATCTGAGAACTGAGGATATTACTTTTTCTTTTCATCATTTTTCACATCTGTTAGTTTCATCAGATCATATCCTAAGGTATAGAGCATAAATACAACAGAAACACAATAATCTCAGTATTTCAAAATAACTGAAAAACATTGATTTATAATCAGAGTTACGAACAATTCTATGGGTTCCATATCCGTCTTTTGATAATACAAATACTATCGACTTCTGACATGATCAAATATAATGGATCAAAAGCCCTACAATACAGTTCATTTTCTACTATCCTCAACTATGAGGCACAATGTTATTAATTTACATTGACCTGTTGGGGCAATGTCTTCAATAGTTATCTGAAAAAAATGATTGGGTGAGCTCAAGAACCTAGTGGATCATACACAGTACATCTATAGCATTATTTAAACTAAACACTGAACATGCAAACACTTATCATCCATTAGGCGTTTCAAACATTTATTTATCAATAGTTGTCAATTAGATCGAAAGGGGTTAACCTCTGTGTTCCAGATCTGGGGAGAGAAATCAATTCTGAATTCAAACCCTTCTCTGGGATCATTTCTGAAACCCAATTCATTCAGGTATCAATCTTGACAACCAGTTCTAATTCTGCATGGAACACACACGAAGGACATTCGTCCCCACACCGGTACGTGGTTGAAATCTTTATTTAATCTTCTTTTTGTGAACGAAGCATAATAAAATAAATATTTCATCAATAATTAAACATTCCATCAGCATGACATCATAAATTAATATTTTCATAAATGAAAACAATGACTGTCGATTTCTGATGTAGAAGATCATACAAGACACAACTACAGAGCATACTCTCTCGATCATAAATAATATAAATTAAAAATAAAGGAAAATCTTTCACAAATCATTTAGTCAATAACCTTACATATTTCTAGGCATTCAAACAATGCAAACATCACATATTCAACATTTAAAATTCAAATAATACTAGGGAGTAGAGTAATCACTTCCACCTCAGTAGTATTTCTTTGAATCCTTGTAGTATTATCTCAACTTGTTTCGAGTCTTTGACCAACAGTCTTCAGGATCTACGTTTCGAAAATGTGATTTAATCGATGTCCATGAACAGTATCGTATATATGAACAGTGCTAAATAGTAACAGTGAACAGTACCATATGAACAATACCGTATATATGAACAGTAAACTACGTATGCATACTGAAATGAACAACGACATCTCCAATCTTAAATAAAGACTAGAGCAGAGTGATTATACCTACTTTGATCAGAAATACCCTCCAATTGCTTCAAAAGAGGCACCTAACAGTAAATCTTCACTACTACTATGCAGAAACTAGGGTTTTTCCCTTCCTACTACTATATTTGCTGTCTAAAACAGCTGAAGAACCAGAAAAAAGAAGAGAGTAAGCAAAGAAATTCTTTCTTTCTTGCTGGAATGAATTTTCAGAATTGGGGGGTTTATATAGATTTTTCTTGTAGAAAAAGACGAAATCGCACAGTTACAAATAGTTTGTTACTGTGGCTACAGTGCCTGTTACTGTAGCTACAGTAACCACCGAAAGTTATTTTGTCTGCCGACAAAATAGTGACCGTATTTGTGAACAATAACCGTATATTTGAATAGTAACCGTATTTTTGAACTGTAAATTTTAATTTTAAATTTTTTATTTAAACTCAAATTTTGGGTATTACAACACTAAAATTGTAGGTATTACAAGGTAGTCCCAAATTGCCTTTGCTGATTTTAGTGACATTATTTGTGTAAAGATGGTGGACAACACTGTTGCAAATAAGCAAGTCTTTGCTTTTGATTTCTTTGTCTTCTTCTCCTTCTGTGATTTCATTTGTGCCATAGTGGGGCTTGCTAGAAGTGGCTAAACTTCACAGTCTTCTTCAACAGCTTCCCACAAATCCAATGCTTCCAGGTTGGTCTCCATACGCACTGCCCTCATCTGATAATTGTCTCCATCGAAGACTTGTGGTGCCATTCTGAAAAGTTTGACTCCTTCCATTGGTGCACTGAACTAGCCTCACATATCCCCCAAGAAGATAACTCTATACCAATTTATTGGTGTTTTGCAAAGAAATTTGGTTGATTGTAGGTGATAGTTTTAGAAAAAAAAAAGAGGATAACACACTAATATGGATTAAAGGGAGCAAGTGCGATATTTTTTAAGCATTTCAAAAAATTTGAAAATATATAACTAAGATCCTAGAATTACGCCACAATAAAGAAGGTGTAGAAAATGAGATAACCAACTCTTAAAGACTAGTACATTACTTTGAAACGTTCAACACTAGAATAAAGTAGTAAATAAAACATGTGGCAACATTCTTAAACACATGTTTTAACAAAACAAATATTCCTAATATCTCCTTTTTAGGGCCGAATACACATAAAGATAAATTTTGACAACATTAAACCTCAAATGATATCACCCTTCATTTTAATTTTCTATTTACAACACTTAAAATGATTTTTAAGTAAAAAATAACAAAATTCTATGTTATTGTATGATTCTTCACTTTTGGTCCATTATTCATTGCATCTTCTTCATGTTTTTTTTTTTTTTGCTGTTTCTTTTTTAATAACAAATTGTAAATTAGTTTGAAAACATTTAAACAAAAATGGGTGCAACATCTCTAATGTTTTATTAAAATAAGAGAGGTCGGGTTTAGGGCAAATTTTTGAGTGATAATGGTGGGGGTAAAGAGTTACAAGGCTTTATATATAGATAGTTTGGCCATTTTAATTGATTAATTTATTTTTTAAATGTGGATAGAAAGAGCTAAAAGAGTTGGTGGGTCCATCAACAACCTATAATATATATATATATATACTATTTTTCATGAAGAGTCCCCCCTTAATGCAACCTCACTGTCCAAAATACATTTCTTTTCTCTTTAATCGTAATATTAAAGTGAGAATAAATAAATAATTCGACTATCTTAAATTTTAAAACTGTATTTCAATTATTGTAATTGACAATTTATCTCAAAACTCCACAATCTTCTCTTATTCTCCTAATTTTAGGATTATCCAGTGATATACATTTTTTAATTTACAACTGCTCTTGCCTGTAAAATACATAACTTTAAATATATATACTATTTTAATAAAAATACTTTCGATGGTTAATGGTGAAGTCGTTTTTCTATTTTCAAGTATCCTTTAAAAGTTTATATTATATTTATTTTGAAAAATAATTTTATTATTAATTAGGTCAAAACTGTAATTTTATTAAAAAAAAAATTCTCAAATTTTCTTCCTACATTTTAGACTTTTTAATTAAATTTTCTAATTTACCCTTTTAACTTCTAATGTTGTCTTTATTAAATTAAACCATTGAATTATAATAAAACATAGTGTACATATATATATATATAAATCTGTTCTAATAAAAAAAATATTTAAATTATTTTTTAGTCAAAATCATATGTCACACATGTATAGAAGTTCTAGTATATATATAATTGAGATACTGATAAATATCTAGAGTTGATAAAAACAATTATTCATGTGCAATTCCATAAGACAATGGAAACAAAATTGATATTATTTAAGTTGAGATGGGCTTTTAATTATGCATCAAAAGGAAGAAATTAATGAAAATGAGAAATACTTATATATATATATATATATTTGGTTCATTTAAATTAATTAATGAGAAATTTTTAAAAAGGCATTCGTTGCTTGTTTGGCCTTTATGAAGCAGTTCTTGAATGTGAACAATTGTTTTGGCTTTTGAGGACTAAAATCATGCATGTAATTAACTTATTATTTAAATAAATAGTGCAAAATGGTGCACATTTTATTAATTGTTGTCTTCTTATTATAGATCTCTCTGGACATTCCCAAAGAGGAGTATGCTTAGTGAATAATTTCATCTTCTTCAAAATGCAGCTAGCTTATATATTTGATCTACGTAAGCACTAAATGGACAATATTCCTATTTTCTAGCAAACAACTCTACAGTTTTATGTCTTCATGCTAGTAACTTGTCTAATTCATTAGGTGAAATCTAATAAATGAATTGAGAAGATACCATTCCTATCTTTTCTTTCTTTCCTTTTCTTTTTCTTTGGTCATCCTCTTGTATAATTCTAAACCTCCTTTCTTACATAATTTTTCAGTTATGGATCAGAAAACTTGGAAAATGTCTCTAAATAATTAATTTATCCTCTTATCAAAAAGTTCAAACAAATAAATAAATAATTCTCAAAGATCTTTCGAACCAAATATATTTTGATATTTTCAATTTTAAATAAACAAAATTGCATTCCGATCACAGAAAAAAAAAAGCAGGATGTTGTAAAAGTTACTTCAGTTTTAAGTTATACACTTTTTTTATGGCCTCATTTCCGATATTTATTGATATTGCTCTTTCTTTTTTCTTTTTGATGTACAGAGATTAGAGAAAGGTGGGTATAATAATGTAACAAAGAAAAGGTCAAGTCCTACCATATTTAGACTTTTATTTATTTATTTTTTTTTAATTTAGTCATTATCCTAATTTTATTTCAAATTGTTCCAAACAATGAAGAAAACATCCGCTGTTAGTTTCCAAAGCTACGTGACTTCCACGCTATATCTGTGCAATCCAAGCCACACACACACACACACACATATATATATATATATATATATATATATATATATATATATATATGTCACTGGTAGATTCTCACTCAAACAATAAATTGACCTTCTTCCAACACACTTTTGGCTTTATAAAATAATATTGTTGCTTTCCAATATATATACAATATGATTGGAATTAGGGTTTTGCGATATTGACTAATGCAGTTCACCTAATAATTCAAGGCTCACCACACATATAATTAAAGCTAGAAGAACTATCTCTTAGATTCTAATGGAAATTTAGAAATTGAACTGCATTGTTGTCAAAGCTGACGAAGAGCTTGGTGAGCTGAATCTTCTTGACATTACTCTTTTCATTTACTTTCTACCCATGTGATTTTATATATGGAATATTAAAGTAATTTCTAATTAATATTGCATTTTATTAAACAAATACAATATTCTTTATTATCATTAAATAAGTAAATGTTAAGTGCTTCAAAAAATGTGCTTCTAATGATTGTAAATATCACTGTTACATTAAAAAATATATATATAACTCTCAATAATAAATTTAATGTACATTTGCCTTTCATTTATTGATTAACTAATGAGATTAACGTAAAGTAATATAAAAATGCAGATAAAATAATATTTTATTAAGTTAGCTTTACCTATATTTTTCGCATGCCCTTTTCTAGATGTTGTAGTACATCAGTTAAGAAGTACTACTAGTGATCAATATGATGAGGTTCATCGTTTTGTACGTACTCGCTTTTCTTGGCTTTCAAGGTCAACATATCATCACATTATGTAGACTTATGTTCATATTTAGAGCTATGGGGTTGCTTGATTCTTTGGCAAATTAATTAAATTGAGTTTGAAATATGTATATAAAAAGAACATTATATATATCAATGAGTACATCAAATTTTGTTGGTTATATGGTAGGTGTTGAAATATACACCAAAGACAAATTAAAATTAACTTAAATATACATTTAATATTACTCCTAGCTAGTTAATCATATAAGAGATTTATCATATTTATCTACTACCTCTTTCTTGTTGATATATGAAGGTGAAGCTTATTTATTTATTCAGTAAACAAATATTTGTTTATTTATTCAGTTTTTTTATCCTTTTAGATTATTTTTTTAATACCATCATCACCCACTGAGTCTTAACTTATTACAACAGCACTTTCTCATTTTACCATAAAAGAGAATCATTAAATTAAATTTTTTTTTGTACGTTTATGCATTTTTTTCTTTTTAAATTTGCTCATCATATAACGTTCACTCATTTGTATAATATCTTTAAACCATTTTTTAAGTGATTATGCGTATTTACATATTCGTATCTTAATACTATAATATAAATATTTTTATTTTTCTATGAACATATTTTTTTTTGTAGCCGAACTTACTTTTAAAATAAAAATAATTTTATGTGCAACAGATGCTCAGGTCCACTGATTTTATCTTAACAAAACTAAACTAAATTAAATGGGCAACCATGCTAAGGGCAACTTCAACACTTATATATTAGTGCTGAGGTGGCGCTCTATTGAGCACCACCTCAGCGCTAATATATGTGCTGGGCGTTGAGCGCTCGGTACAGACCAAGCGCTCAACGCCCTTTTTTTTAATTTTTTTTAATTGCTGACATGACAGCTTATCCATCCGCTCGGTCTGCACAGAGCGGATGGGCATTAGAGATGCCCTAACATAAAGAAAAAATAAATTTTAGAAGTCGGCTATAATTTTAACTCTAAAAATATTTTAAAAATAACTTATTCTTGAAAATAGAATTTAAATTTTCAATCTTTTATATTTTTAAAGTTTAGCTATTAATGTAATTATTCAAAATTGTATATTTTAATAAAATAGTAAGAATAAAAGAAAAGTCTTTCTTAATAAGGTAAAAAGAAATTATAATAAGATACGATAACAGGGTTAAAAGAAAGACCACTCTTTTAATATTATGATAGTAAGGTTGAAAGAAATTTCTTTTGATTGTAAGATTTAAATAAAAAAAAAAAAGAAATCTTTCAAAAGAAAAGCACCAAAATAGGCAGAGTGAAACTTTTGCGTATGAATATTATTTAGTTAAAAAAAAAAAAAAAGAAGAAGCAACATCTAGAATCGTAATTACATAGAGAGTTATTTTAATAATAATAAAGAAAATATATTTAAATTAGTTTCAAGAAAAACAATTAAGTAGTATATCTAGCCCCTCCCCTTTTCCATCCTTGATATCAGTTTTTTTTTTTTTTTAAATTTCTAATTATCATTTTCAACTTTAAATTTTACTCTAATTATCCTCATTAATTGTCAAGAACAAAAAAGAAATCCTCGTTGTGTGTCGGTGTGTATTTCCTGGCCGTTGATGAATAATTAGTCTCACATTGGTCGGGAGGGTTTTCCCTTTATGACTAAAAATTTCTCCTTGATGTCCGGTGTGTGTTAATTGTCAACAACAACAACATTAATATTTTTAAATGATTTAAGTCATTTAATTATACTAAAAGACAATATATATATAATCTTATTTTAATTAATTTATAATAAAAATTAATTGCATAAAGTACATGTATTCATGAGATCATGAATCAGTAAAAGTAGTTAACTTGTACGTTACTCCAATTAATTAATAAGCTCATGACTTAATCAATATTATGTCAAAAAGGTTGGTAGTTGAGGGAAAAACATCAGACAGACTTTAGTGTTGTTGAGATTCCTGAATTCTCTGTCTAATTCCTTCCTAAAAGCAAAACTAGATCGAAGTGGATACTTCTTAGCTTCCTACCTGTTTTGCTCTTGGCAAACACCACAAAAGTCCTCAAAAGGTTGGTAAAGAAAGCGATCGTAAACCCAAAGATAGGCAGCCGAGTTGATACAAAACTTGGTGAAGAAGATTGAGACATGCGTAAGCGATAGTTTGATTTCCAAACTTATTTGCCCCTTCTACAATAATGTTTTCGCCATCGTAAAAAAGTTAACAAGTAAGTTGTTTTAAATTTAAAAAATGTTATGTTCAAGCTATATATAAAGTCTGAAGAGTAATTAATCTCAAGATATATAAATAGTTTGCATTTTGTGAACTGTGTAGTGCATATAAGTGGTACTTGCAGCACCACATAATTATAATTAAATGTAAATAATGAGGAGATAGTACAATTAGCATGCAATAAACCTAGATATATATCTTCTATTATTTTTCTTTAATTGTTGAGTAATTTTTCTTTGAGGCTTTTGACTTCTGGTAAATAACGTTCAGTAGTTAAATGCAGGCGATTTCACTTAAACGGTCTTAAATTCAAATGATCTTGCATTACTTACATGTTGACCAATGTACATCATCGTTAACTATTTCTGGTGGTGCTTTAAAATTTTTAATTTATATGGAAATAAGTCTTTGGTACCCACTTATATAAAATATTGTTTAACAAAATGATTGGAATAAAATTAGTACTAAACAACTAGAATTCTCTAGAAGGTTTACTTTTCTTATTTCTTTAAAATATATAAATAAGCCTATTCAAGTATCCAATTATTTATTATTTAAGATATTTAGTTAAATATATACCAGCGGAATTCGTCGACCTTACGTTGTAACAAGTATTGGAAGCTTGTTTGAGCTAGGCAGGATAATCGGTTGTCGATCTAGTTCTATGGATCATCTTTATAATATAAGATATCTATGTGCAAACTTTCTTTTTTCTTTTTCTTTTTTTTTCTTTTTTTATTTTTTATTTTTTTGGAATGAAAACAAAAACATGGTACTAAATGTAAATTATTGGCGTTAATTAAGATGATTTGGCATTGTAAATTATTAATAATATAACAATTAATTAAATTTGATTAAAGTAGGTCATCTAGTGTCATTATAAAAATATCATATTTAAATGTGATTTGCATTCATTAGTTTAGATAGTGATTAAGCTAATATAACTTATTGTTTGTCTCAACTACTACTGCTAATCACCACGGCGGCTACTAATTAACATTTTTGTTTAATTCAACAAAAAGAATAATATTATATGTACAAATATTTATTTTCCTAATACTGATGCATAAATTAAAAAAAAAATATCATGCAATTCACGGGAATTTCAAAAAAAAATAACAGAATTTAAAACTATTCTTAAAAAATAATGTTACAATCTAGCATATGAAAAATATTTTTCTTTAAAAAAATGCAACGAGACTTCTTATAAGACATATTTTTATCAAATTATTATTTTTCTTTAAACCAAGCCGCCTTCATCCCTTGTTAAATTTAGCTGGATTCATGTACATGCATGTAAATATACTAAAATAATAATAATAATAATAATAACGCAATATTAAAAATAATAATACTAATTCTACATATACCTAACATATATAACGATTGTTTTGTCATAAGCATTTGGAATCATGATCCATTGGTCATGACAACCCCAGAAAATTGTGATTCTTACGTCTCAACTGCAACATAATATATTTTATAGTCATATTCCAATTAGACTAAGATGACATTTTTTAAATCTATTTTCTAATTTTGTTAGGCGAGACCGTTAGGGGTCAACCTTTAAACCTAGAGCGAGGAAGTCCGCAGTAATATACCTTCAACAAATTAAATAAAATATATATGTAAAATTCATGAGAGAACGTAGTTACAACATGAGATACACATGGGTCGATATTATTGGAACTATTTGCTTCTTCTTTTTTTTTTTTTTTTACTTTCTATTTTCTTGGGCAGTCAAAAAGTTCCTATACGTGCATTCTTTACAACATGAGTAAAAACCACGTCATTTTAACCTTAAAAAAAAAAAAGAAAGAAAACACACGTACATCATGCATGAGCAACTAGGAAATTTCATTTGATTTATTTGAGGTTGATGACGATGTGTTGTACTTGTCAAATAAGAAACAAGAAGTTTGCTTGGCAATTAGTTATAAATTTCATTTTCTTTCATTTCAAAATTTCAAATATTATTAATTGCTACTTAGGCCGAAAGAAATATGTATTACTTTGACCAAATGTGGCAAGAAGAAATTAAATTATACTTAAAATATATTAAATGAGTTCTTAATTACCTTGTATTTAAATTTAATTCGCTCAACTAGATTAAAAAAAACACACACATACACATTGATAAGGATGACTGATTAAAATACTAAAAGTACGCTTAATTACTTGCACGTAAAGCTTCAGAGTATTTGTCTTTGTACTAGTCAAGTTACTTAAAGTATTGTCAATCACTTGCATGAAAAGTTTCATAGTAGTTCTTGGTCCTTGTAACAATTCCAATTGGTAAATTCGAGCCTTAGAATCTTATTCAATAAAGTTGGATTCAAATCTAAAAATTAGTTCAACTGTGTATTCTTTTCAAATGTACAAGAAAAATTAAAAACATACCATCACCTTACATGAAAAATAGGTTTTCTTAATAGGAAAAATATATATATATATAATTATTGTTTTGAAATAACTTTTTCAACTAAAATCTTTTAATGTAATTATAATATTTATTATGATTAAATAACAGGGCATTCTCTCAATATACATCTCTTTATCAATTACAGTAAGTAGCAGTAGAAATGCATTAAAAAAATATGTACACAGTTACAAAAGTTATTTTAATATATATTTTTTAAAATTTGTAGATGATATATAAAGAAAATAGGCTATTAATTATAAGGTAATAAAGCTACAAGTAGAGTTGGTGAGCCTACACAAATCAAATTAATTAACAAATAGAGGACGGTGGGTACGTTCCCATGGGAGAACAATGCGATCAAAAACTTGAAATGATAAACTAAAGTAATACTACGTGCGGTACATGAGGAGAGTGGAGGGAGGGAGAAAACACAGACATGACTAATGTCTAATGACTTGCTAGATGTCCCTGGCGAAGTAGCTAGTAATCTTTCATTGTCGAAATCTGCTGTCTCCCTCTCAAGAACCACTTGCTCACGCTAACCTGCTGCAACTTATCACGCGTTGTGGCAGCCCCTCTTGCGTTGCCGCTCTCTTCTAGAACCATCTAGATTCCAATTTAAGTATACAATTAATATTAATAAAACCAGTTTTTTAGTAGTCATAAATATTAAATGATTGTAAGAAAAAGGAAACGTAATTAGTGTTGAAAAATCAGGTGTAATTGACGTCAAGATTCAAATTTTAAGTTTGAGCTTCATTCACATTTTTCATTTTATCTGTTTTGTTGATAAGGTGCTATATAAATTTTATCTTAAATATTAAATGATATAATATATATGTATTTATAATTATTAAAAACATCAATACATATACTGAAGTATATATTACTCTTTTTATTTAATAAGATAAATATACATCATATCATATGTTGTTATAATTATTGTTAGGGAGCTCCCTTATTTTATTATAGAGAGCTCCCTTGCCCTCGGGCCTCGTCTC
>JAJIYU010012903.1:0-14245 GCA_030144865.1 Tinospora cordifolia
CTCATAGACATGAGATATTGAAAAATGGAATGTCAAGTGTGTGTCACTTGTAAAGTAGCACGGACCCAACCCACATATTGGTTAAGTCCACTGTCAAAAAGAACGATGGTTAGGTCCAACATTCAAATCAAAGAAACATGGGGGTTGGGGTGTTACACAATCAACTGATCTAGGTCCAAATTATGATTTCCACCCTTTAGGCTTCTCTCCCGAAATAGACCAAAGTATTAAGTTCAATACATCTATGGCCAGTAGACATAAGGCTTTAAGTCTACACAAGAAGGAATAGAATCTATACTCTGCAACTACAATTAAATATTACAAACAGTGCTTTGAACATCACATCCTAGACAATAAAACTAATTAGCTAGACAAGAATTCAAAGGAAATCATAAAATTAAGTTCAAAGAAGCAATACATACTCAAATTTCTTTTACAATCTTCAATATTCAATAAAAACCTAGTCTTTCATGCCCTAATAGTCGTCACAGTGTTTCTTCTTTGATCTCCTCTCCTCTTGACTCTAATTACCCTCTTCTATTTATAGTCCCGCACTAAGAAACCTAAAAAATACGAAAATCTCGCTATAAAATCGAGTGACCGCGATCCATCCTTTTGATGTCAAAAACCCAGATTTCCTACATTTTGTCCACCGCGGTCTGTAAGATTTTTGTGCATATCACATTCTAGTGACCGCGGTCTACAGATTAAGGACCGCGGTCACCAGTGTATTATTGACTGGTTCTGTTATTCTGTAATTACTACGGTCTTTCGTTCTTGGACCATGGTCTTCTGCTATTTGCTCTTGATTCCATCTTTTTTATGCCTTCTTCTGATGCATTCTTCTGTGTGTTTCAACCTATATCCTGCAATACATGCAAATTCCTTTCCCAGACATCATTTTCTCATAGAAAAATATCATAACTATAGAAAATAAAGCTTAAAAGTCATTAAACAATGTAAATCCCTAACTACATGCAACTATTGTTAATTATGCAATTCTTTACTTATATTTTTCTCTTGTTTCCTATAAAATGCATCATTTTGCCTATTCTAATGTTAGTTTGCTATGCAACTAACAACGACGACGAAGAAGAAGAAGAAGAAGAAGAGGACGAAGACGAAGAAGAGGAAGACGGAGAGGACGAAGTGAAGGAAAAGGAGAAGAACGAGCACACCAAGCGTGAATCTTTAAGGAAGCTTCTCGAACCGTTGGGAAAAGATCAGCTTATCAAGATTCTCAAAGAATCAGCAAAAAGAACTGCTCGATCATCGATCGGATCAGCGAGGCTGCGGAATCGGATCCCGTTCACTGGAAAATCTTCATACACGGCCTCGATTGGGACGCTACAAGCAAAATCCTACTCAATATCTTCAAGCAATATAGTCAAATCGAGGACTGCAACGTTGTTACTGACAAGCTCACTGGTAAATCCAAAGGCTACGGTTTCATTCTATTCAAGACTCGCAATGGAGCTCGTAAGGCTCTGATACCATATCAGATATTAAATAGAGAATTGCATAAATCTGCTCTACACCTATTCATTGAGAGCTTTCTTTATTTATAGTTGAAGATGTAAATTTACAGCCTTTGGATTGAATGACAGGTGGTGCATATATAAGCTATTAATTGATAACAAAATTTTCAGTGAATCAGAATTTTCTGTCAATGTTTCAGAAAAATCAAAAACTGTTAAAGAAGGAAATATTCTGTGTAACCAATTGATGGTGACAGTGATTCTATGCTTTTCAGTGTGTTTCTTTAACAGACCATTATGAAGAGGTTTTGACCCATTGAATTTAAGTTTCGTACTTTAGGTATATATATAACGAAAATGTTAAAATAATTTTTATAATTACATTTTATATACAATAATAGGACTGATAATTATGAATGAAGGAGCGTGAGGCATCAGAATATTGAGCAATGTATATTCATTCGATAATTACAAATTTTGTTCTTTATGTTGTTACTTCTCATAAAAATTTTAACCGTAGCAAACATTTTAAATTCTTCCTCGTATATAAATATATGCATCTCGCCACATTGGCATGCATGACATGGGCAGGATGATGAAAGCGTGAATCATATGTTTTCATGGAACTTCTTCGTTTAGGCAGACTTGGCGTTTGTGCAGAACTTTCGAAGGGCGGAATCCTTTTGCCCAAGAAACATTGATGCATGCATGGATTCTCATTTTCTTGACAAGAAAAGAGATGGGGGTTGGGCTAATAGCCTCTAATTTAATATAATGTGGTTAATGGTTGAAGAGGGTCGAATTACAGTATTTGCATAATCAAGAACTTCAAGTGAAACTCATAACAAACCTTTCACTTGTAATTATCATTTTTGCCCAATTAACTTTTTTTTTTATCTCCAACACTCTCTTACAAATATTACAATATTTATTTATAATCCAATCCACCTCATGAACATATGAAAACAAAGATTTCGAGATCAGTTCAAACACTTACTGCTTATAGAATATCATATAAACCATTGACAACAGAGGATTTAAAGAAAATATATAATACGACCCTGACAACAACTACATATATATAGGTTGAGGGAGAAACGAGCATCATCATCATCAAGATTGAATTATATTGGTGATAATCAAAGCAATTATGCCCAACTGATATAAATCACTGTTCATCCTTGTCAGAGGAGAAACCGAGTGTCTTTCAAAGAATCCATCCTCACAAGTGGTGGGAGCGTCTGTGACAGCGCTGATTTCAACGTTAGCGTCATTATAATCCTTTGATCGGAAGTCCTTGACGGCCTCTTCTAATGCATTAGAAGCATCGGAATATATAGAAATGCAATCTATCAAAGCACTCTCATCAAATTTCTTCTTCGAGCTTTTGTCATTCAAATTCAAAAGATGGTTAACGTGCGACATGGTATGGGTTAAGTTTGTTTTGATTAGACCCAACGTGATTAGGCCAAGCCGTTGGAGATTTCTCGTGTTGTTCTCAGAAGCGACTTGTAGAGCTTTCACGCAGAACTTGTAGTTAAGTTGGGTATCCCCTCGGACAGCTTTCCTGCAGAATTTTTCAACATAATTGAGGCCATGAATGCCATGAAGCAGCAGGAGGAAGGAGACGGAGAGGCAGAGGCAAGGCAAGAATGGTTTCATATCTTCTTAGTATTTCTCTTCTTCTATGCTATACTTATATATACATTTTGGATGTTTGTTACTAAAAGTGATGGGTAGATATATTTATATTGATATGCAGCTGTAGGAATAGGTGGTGTTTGGGAAGTTCTTGAAAGCATGCTTGAACATGGGAAGTTGCTTAAGAGCATGAAAAGAAGTTCCGTAAATTAGGTCTGATTGGGGGAAGTTGCTTGAACATGGGAATTTGTTGTCTTTCTAACAAAGAAGTTGAAAGGGTTTTGTCCATCACAAAAGTTTTTTTTTTTTTTTTTGGGTTCAAATCTCTGCGAATTTTTTGTCGAGGGTAGGACTGATTTAAAGTGTAAATATGACAATTAAGCAATATAACAAGTAATCCTCTTTAATTGAATAAGTAATGATTGACCAACTGAGTTATGATGAGATCTCATTTAGAACTCATAATGTTATAATATGAGTTATTTAAATTGTATAATATGAGCAATTATATGAGTTATGTATATAAAATGTACTTTATTCTCCTTAAAATATGTTAATGTATAGAAATGAAAGTCGTGAACAAATAGAATACATCTTCTTGTTCTTATTCTATATCAACCCAATCGTCTATATCTTATGAAAATGGGAAATAAAATGATTCTTCATGGAGATAGATAACAAGCACCAAGGAATATTAAAATTAGTTGCATTTTTGTAATTTGTATAGTGATATTGAAGAGGCTTCTTCTTTAAAAAAAAAAATATAAAAAGAAAAATCATTACAACTTGATGAAATGATTTGTTTCTTTGTTAATGATAATACAAATGAATATTATTGTCTAATAAGATCAACAATGTGTATCTCGACCTCTTAGTCAAAGTTAAGAGTTTCATTTTCTCATTTTATAAATAGTTAAAACTTTTTCTCACCTAATAAAAATACAAAAAAAGACTATGATAATCAGTTTACATAATCCTTATTATTTTTTACTAGCTTTTTTATTTTTTGGTTAAGTTTTAAGAGTTGCTGAGAAATCCTTACTTTTTTACTCTGAAGTTAACATTGCTATATAACTTTGTGCCAACCCTTTAAAAAGAAAATCATTTTATGGCGTCAAAGCTTTTCAAGAGCCTATACTCAAACAGAAATCTGTCTGTTTATATATATAAAAAGCAACATGAAAATTGTAACTGAATTCTTACTTTAGGTATGGGTGATATTGTTGACAAAAATATATTAATTAAGGTGATGCAATAACGGCCTTCCTAAGATAAAGACATCACGCGTTTTCCATTTGCTTTTTCAGGGAGAGACGACTCTTTAATATAATTATATGTATGTATGTGCAGTATATGTATTATATAAATTACAAAAAAATCTTAATTTCACAAGATCAGTGTTGGTTTAGTTTTGATTTCATATATATATAGATGAGAAGAAAAAATTAAGGCGGACAAAATATGTCTATGTAGAAATTCATCAACTAAGGAATCAGAAGGACAAAAATAATAGTAAATGAAAAAAAAAAACTACAAAAACCTCTCTTTATTGATCATAAACCTCCAATACAATGTATTCTTGGAAACTCTGGGAAGTCATTCATATCTTCCATATAGGGATGATGTGTGGATTTGTAAGTGAAGATCATAATTCATAAAGTGAATAATGGCTTCCTTATTCACTAGTGAGCTCGGTTCAGTTAGTGAGCTCCACTTGACCATGGTATGGCCCATCTTCGACCGAGTTCACGGTGTCTAATTGCCATGAACCATCTCAACTCGTCCACCCCCTTTGACCAAGTTAACATTGTATAACTTTCCAAATTTTTTCCCGTGTGCTCTACCCTAGCAAAATTGGCTCAACCCTGCTCAACTCGATGTTGTCATCGGTCAAACATGGCCTAGCCGGCATCTTGTGCTTTTTCGATTCTTGTGGGAGTTACCTAGTCTACTCATCCTGTGGTTCTACATCTATTTGGGTCAACCTTTGATCTGGATCACCACCTCGGATCGGCCCAATTTGGCTTCTCTCCCATGTTGGTGAGCTAATGACATAACAAAATAATCCACCATTTTGGTTAGGATTATGTTACCCCAATACGATAAAACAAGTAGGAGCTAGAGAATTTTTTATATTATCTTACCTTATTGTCAAACACAAGATTTGGTTTATATTAAGTCCAATTTCATATTAGAATGGAAATCAGCATGTATTAACTCACAAAAATCTATTACAAGGCATAGGTAGTCTAAAGACAAGGGAAGACCAAATGTATGAAAAAATCATTGCAAAGCATGTGACAAAAATTCATGATAAAGAGGCTGTTCACTGCAAAGATTTTACCGAGGCTAATCACACTTCTACATGTTGAAGAGCATGACCAAGGCTAAGATCATTGAAGATGTGACACCATTGATATTTTATATGATAAGGTAGATAATTATTATCGGGTTTATTTGATTTTTGGCTTGTTTAAGTTTTTGTAATTGAGTTTATTATGATTACTTGGAGTTTAAGTTACATCTAAAATAATATCTTATATGAATAGCTAGAAACATGTGAAGATATCTTAAGGATCTCTTTAATTAGCAAATTCAGAAAATTCCTTTAAAGTTTAACAGGTGAAGATTTAATGAAGATTTTAACACTTTTAGAGAATTCCTTAGGTTTTAGCATGTAGAGATTATTTGAAGGTTCTCAGCAATTTAAGAGGTTTTCCTTGTTTCAATCTTAGTGTCATGAAAGTCTTAAATATCTCTCTACTTTATGTAATGGATATATTACATTTGAATAAAAATTCTTTTGAGTGTTTCTTCATTAAAATCCTCTCTTTGTTCTTTAATAAAAAAAACTTTTATGATTTTATTAAGGCAGTTTGTGGCGATCAACCATATAAATTTAGTTCTAATCAACAAGTTTAGTTAGAATCAAGTTCTCTTTGGTTTTTTTAAGACAATCTTTGAGTTCTTTTTTCACATTATTTCGGATTTTAGGTCTGGTTACCAGAGGTTCATATGATTTGCTATTAGAGCTATGGGTCCTAGAATCAAGTAGCATCTATCTTGTTATCCATCATTTTTTGTGTCTTCATCATCTTTGATATTTTTTTTCACTTCTTATGGTCTTCCATTACCCTTCTTATTTTTTTATTCTTTTTCTTTCTTCACTCTTTGCTTTCCTTCATACTTAAAAATAAAATAATAAAATAATAAAAAGCTATTTGTTTTTGTTCCTCTTTGTTCTTAGAACTCTTTAAAAAAAGACAGGAAAAAGAAATCAAAAGGCCCTAAAAAATGAGAAAGAGGTAAAAAAAATATTATTAGAAAAAAAAAAGGAGAAAAAGGAGCCAAAAAAAGATTTAAAAAAGGAAAAAAAAAAGAGGCCAAAAATTAAAAAAAAAAAAATAGAAGGAATCAAAATGGGAACTTGTCAATTCCTGAGTCTTTCCTTTGTTTTCTATTTCCATTTTGTCTTTCTAAATTCTTTCCTCATTCTATAGCTTTATAGCACATTCCTTTTTCTTTCTTCTTATTCTTTTAATCTTTTTCCTAATTTACTTTTCCTTTTTGTTGAGTTAGCATTCAAAGTTTTAAGGGCTGATGGCTCTTATTACTTGCTAAGATTATTAAATAAGTTCTCAATTAAAGCGCTTGTAAGAGAAAGTCAAGAGTGGAGGTAATTTTTTTCCTTCCTTTTTTTCGTCCTTTTGCTACTTTATATTTTTCTTTTAAGATCAAATATGAGTAGTGGTGGAGAAAACTAAGAAGTTGATAACCCGTGACGATGCATTTAACGGGTTTGAGTTAGCATAAATGGGTTTGCATTTAACGGGTTTGAGTTAGCGTAAATGGGTTTGGGTCAAAACGGGTTAAACACGATTAAAAATCAGGTTATAAACAAGTTAATATATTAAACTGGAAAATGACGTATTTAACACAAATATAAACAAGTCAAGAGACATATTATAAATAAGTTAATTTAAAAGTAATATATTTACTAATATATTACTAAAATATTTTTATTATTATTTTTTAAAAATTTAATTTAATTTTTTTAATAAATTAGTTTTATATTATTATTAATATTTTATTAAAAATAATTTAAAAATTAGTTGATTACAAAAAGTTAAATAGGTTATATACAGGTATACAATTATAAACAATTCAAATTTAAATTTGTAAATTTAACATGAATAATAACTAGGTTAGATGTGAGTTTGCAGTCAATAAGTAACACTTGTTTACAACATAACTCATTGATAATACAATAACACGAATTGGCAACCATGTAATATTTACTTATTTTTTAGCTATTTGTTTGATTTACAGACCTCACCTTGAATATACTATTTAATAGTAGCTTTAATTTTTCTAATGATTAGATCCTGTTATAATATATTTTTTGTTTTATTCATCGAAAGAATAATTCAATTTAGTTGTTTTAATTTTATTTTAGATTTCTAACTTTTTCAATATTTTTTAGTATTTACAAGCATTTTTAATCTTCCCGTATTCATCTTGATTTTTGTTTATGGTCGCATTATACAATCTTATGTTTAAAAATGAGTCAATTTCAATTTTTTTGACTTGAATTAATCTATCTTTTGTTAATTAAACTTGAAATTATTAATTCAAAATTAATATACCATTACTTGTGGGTTTAATCTTGTTAAATACTACAATTTGCCTTGTATGCTTGCATGAAATTTTTACGACAACCCACAAGCATTTTTCACTTCTTTTTATTTTCTTTTTATTTTTTTATTTTTTGTGCAAAATCTTGAACAAGCAAAATAAAGTCTTCCATATTAAATTTTTAATAAAATTCATTAGTCTAATACTAAACAAAAAAACTCAAAAACTATAATCCTATCAAAAAAATGAGATTATATTCTTATTTTCTTTTTTTTTTTAGATTTATTATCAGGTTGAATGTCAAACACAGCTTACTTTCTGTTGCCAAAAACTCATATTGCCTCATGGGATCCTTGACTTCTCTTGTTGAATGGGCATTCATATATCTATCACAATATTGCTAATCATAAATAAAACATTACATATGTGTCTCTATTAAAAAATTAGAAACTTGCAGCCAGAAGGGATCGTGCTCTTTTAGAAACTGTTTAAAATCTTTTCTTGGCATTTTTTTAGAAATTAATGAGTAGGCAAAATCTTTTTCCTCTTTCTGGAACGTTATCAATTTTTAAAATTCAAATTATTTTTAAAAAAGGAATATGGTTTCGGGTTATTGAAAACAAAAACTGGTTTTTCTTAAAACAGAAACTAGTTTTTCTTAAAATAGAAACGTGATTTTTTTGAAACGGAAAGAAGATATTGCCAAAATTCATTCTTCAATATTTTTATTATCTAAATTAGAATTGGCAGGTCGAATTACTATAATGGAGTTTTTCATTTTACATACACGGCATTGAAAACCTAGAGGCAAAGGAAAGAATTGAAAGAATCTCATTGCATTTGAAAAAAACGCAAGATGTTTTGTCAAGATAGGAACTATGATCATAGTGTCGTGACACAATCTGCCCAAAAAATCTTCCTGCTTAAGAAAAAAATCAGCCTAGAAGTCTATAAATATAGAGAAATTCAAAGCATTAATCATCACTCAAGCTACAAAGAAATTGTTGATTACATAAGTGTATTACATTATATTGAGAGCTGAATTCATTATTTTTATTTTTATTTTATTGAGTAATCGGGAGACAAAGTGTAAGGAGCTGTACACTCCATATGAAGAGTTAAAATTAGCAAGATAGCAAAAATTTTCTGTGGTGGTTGGTTCTATCAACAGAGTTTAACATCTTCTTAAAAAACGAAAGGAGCTCGTCATGATTCGTGTTTGTAGAGTGCTACTACAAGGTGTTAGACTTGTTATGAGTAGTGTATCTTGCAAACTATAGTAAAATCTTTGATCTAGGCAAAGCCCTGTAAACATAGGCATTAGGGCGAACTGCATAACAAATTGCTCTGTGTTCTTTACTTGCTACATAATCTGTTTGTTTACTGTAGCACAAAAATTTTTTATTGGTTAGTTGATCATGACTCTAGTTATTTCACTTTCTATCTTCATTGTTGTGCACATTGAATCATTAGTATGGTGACCATCAAAAAATGAAAGCATGTCTAAAAGAAGGTAAAACAGAGGCCCGGTTTGCGAGCATAGAGAAAGTTGTGCTCGGGCAAAGACAATTTTTGGGTATTTGCTATGCACCCAATGCACTTTGAAACGCTCATTTTAAACCAATTTACAATGCAACCGTTGCTTTTACATTTACCTTTACCATTAGCATTTGGGAAAAGAGCTT
Source organism: Tinospora cordifolia (assembly GCA_030144865.1). NCBI lineage: Eukaryota > Viridiplantae > Streptophyta > Magnoliopsida > Ranunculales > Menispermaceae > Tinospora > Tinospora cordifolia. The sequence goes on from JAJIYU010012903.1 coordinate 9,440, forward strand.
TCCGTCCTAAATACAAACTTGCTCTTACAGGGCTAGAGTCTGTTATTGCAAGTACTTTAAAGTTTAAGGTATTTTTCACAACCAACCTATATTCCTGCAAGTAGAGAAAAAAGCCAAGACCTAATCTTAGGTTTCAAAAGATTTTTCTGTTGAACTCAAGAAGGGAAACATCATGAGTTTATATGAGAAAGTCTGGCAGAGTTGGGGAATAATGATTCTTAAAAGAAAAACAATTGTTCAATATACCCCACCAAAGATGGGAAGGTTGTAAGGACTTGTCCCGGATAATAAGAGCAAAAAATAATAAAGAAAATTGCAATTAGAACTTGCATTTTCTTTCTTTTCCTTTTTTTTTTTTTTTTTTTCTTATTCTTCCAATCTGAATCAGATTTGCACACTAAATAGTAAAAGTCTCCCTGCAAGACAGGACTCCATGCATAAATTTTGATCTCATGACCTTGCTTCAGGGGAATAACTACTGCCACACCAACTTAACCATGAGCACAATTCAGTTAGAACTAAACTATTTGCTCAAAGCCACAATGAATAAGATTTATTGAAGTTGATGGCTATTGATGAACACACTGCATTTCTCAAACGATTCAGTAATGTATTTGATGAAATTTCTATTTATTTGGTTCAGGTCGAACGGTATTAGCTAAGATGGACCTGTCAAAAATCAGAAATTTCCAGGCAGCTTGTATTAAAGGGTTAAGGATGAAACGTGGCAGAAGGCTGCTCATAGCTCTTGGAATTTTCAGGTAAAAGAGAAATAATTTTATAACAAAAAACCTAGGAAAAACTTGCTTTTTATCTACTTTCTAGCATAAAGGAACTTTAAGTTATGGCCATGGCCAAGGAAACTAAGTGTGAAGAAATGAGGTCCTTTTTTTAAATGACTCTAGAAAACTAGAAACGGAGTTGCAAATTCAGACCACCTGACCAGATATTTATGCAAATTCTAAAAAATTGAAGTGACAGAAGAATAAACAAGCTTGAAGTTACGGCAGCACACGCAATCCACAATGCCTGGAACCCAACATTCTCAAGAAACTGACGACAATAATAATATAATTGCAGTTCATCAGACAAGAAATCAGTATTGTTTGTCTTCTTTTTCATTGAAACAAATTAACTAAAAATAAAACCGAATATCAGTGGCAGAGGATCAAATAAAATGGTGAAATTTCAAGCATCTTAAATACGACTGCAATGAGAAGAAACCCCAATGTACCACGTTGATCAGGAATGAGAAGGAAAATAAAAAAAGAAGAAAAGGTTACCAAAGTGCCAAACAACTTTTCTTTGATACTACATGTCAGCCAAACAGTTTAACCAACTATATTTCACAAAAAAAATGCTTGTCTCAAAAGAGTTGGATTATTTTCCATGGATCGTATAGGCAAGTCAGTACAACAACCAAATATGTCAAACAAAAGCCCAGGGAACCCGGTCCACATTCCCTTAAGGGGACTAAATATAATGAACAATAACAAAAAAAAAAAAACATCTTCAAACTAACTAGCCATTGGATGGTTGGAGATGTACTCTATAGCAAGAGGACAGGAATCAATTTTATCAGCCTCCTTGTCTGGAATCTCCAGCTTGAACTCCTCTTCAAGAGCCATTACAATCTCAACATTATCCAAGCTGTCTAAGCCCAAATCATTCTGGAAATGGACATCAGGAGTCACCTGCAGATGGAAATATGAATCATTGTAAATGGATATCGAGTTGCACAAATTTTTACACAGCCATGTATTAAGTGGACATAACAACAAGGCAAAATAGTTTTTGCTTGCATAAACAAAATATGTGCCTATGTGGGATGGAGAAGTTAAACCATTGATGCAAACAAAGGTTTTAGTTTGGACACCCAGCCAATTAGCAATGCCGAAATAATAAAAGAGAAAAGGTTACTTTGTTATAGCTCCACAGATGTTGAGGAAATTTATTTTAAATCTAGGGTACAGTTTGCCATAATTTCTAGGACCCTTGTGAACATGTGACAGTGTCCCAGATATCCAATTCATTCATTTGGCTATGAAGGCAAGTGTTAAAATAATATTAGGTGAGCCACAAAAGCAATATGCCAGTTCCTGGATGATGCTAACCTCTAATGAACAGGATCCTCTCTGTTTAACCACCAAACGTTATCATAAGGAGATTTGCGGCATAAACATCAACACATAGTCTCAGCTCTCAAAATGTCTTGTAGCAGTTTGAACTATAGGTGACTGGGGAAGCACTCACTTTTTCTATCATATACATGAGTTGAAGATTAAAATTGAACAGTGTTCTTTAGCCTACACAAACTACAATACTAGTTCAACATAACAGTTATTGAATGACTGGGTCCCCTAGTATAAGCTTGGTAATACATGCACTATACCAGGTGAGAACTATTTCAGTGAAAACCAACACTTATCAACTGTATTCATTTTTTTTTTTTTTTTTTGAAAAGAAACTGTATTTATATTTAACATATGTAATATCTACCCTTTTAAATATTTCCATCCAACATTTAGATTTTTTTTTTCTACTGTTGCCCTAAATTCTTCAACTCCTTGTTTTTATTATTTTTTGCTTTCCAGTTGTACAATTACTTGCAGATGTATTTACTAATAGATGTCTTGTTGCAATTGGTTTTGCAAATCACCCAGTTACTTTCAAAAGTAAAAAGTACATGTATTATAGACCTTTACCATTTCATCTCCAATCCTTCCCATCAGAAAATTCTGTTCACGTGATGGCCATATTATTGGTATGCTTTGTACTTGTAGGAGGTAAATTTGTATTTATTTTTGGAATTTAAGCTAACCACTTCCACTAGATGGCAAATATTTGTAGATCTCCAACAGCAAACAATAGGATCGGGTTATATCATCTTCCACTCAACTACATTTCCAAATGTGAAAATATGCAGTTCAAGAATTAAGTCAGCCACATGGTATAACTCTAACTACTTCTGTAGCACCATTTCAATTATACTCTTTAACTTATTATCTGCACTCATGAAGAAGATGAGAATCAGCCCAACATAAGCACGGGAATCCTGAACGCAACATGCAAAAGTTTAACCCATGCCCTAAACAACTCCTTAAGCCCACATGCCTTCTCTAGAGAGGAACAAGAAACACACGGAGAAGCTTAATTGCTTAAAAAACAAATAATCTCAAACCAAGTTCACACTTTAAACTAATCTTTCAGGATCTTAGAATTCCTTTCTTTCAAAATGTGCCAACTCTTAACAAAAAGAATAGTTAGCTGAGTACGGAACAATGCGATTGTGATGCAATATCGAGAAAGAAGAATAAGGAAAGAAACGAGAATAGAAGTAGAAGAAAAGGAAAAATCAACAGTCAATTCCAATTACAAGCCTATTAATTTGTGTTTTACAGCAATTTGGAAACCCACCTAAATAAGACAATTAGCAATTAGAAACATCCTAAAATAAATAACTAATTTCCTATTTTATTGAAATAACTGAAAAAATATAGACAATCTACTCATTTTTCCTCATCAAATTGGTTGTCTGGTAATTCTTGCAAAAACAAAACCAATTAGGAGACAAGGCGATGTCACTGAACAATCATTTTAATTGTATAGTGCACTTGTTGTCATGAGCTAGCCAAAGATTTGCATTAGATTTTATGCATTGTCTTTATGTTAGACTTCTTTCAGATAAACAAGCATGACATTTCAAGATAAAGGATATTGTAATACATGGAAGTTTGCTACAACAGTCGCAAGATATACAATTTTATTGGATTGTTAAAAAAATGCCTTCAAAGAAGGTTGTTTCATATGATGCATTCCAAAAATGCCTTTTGTTTGATAGTCCCAATCCAAGTTTTTGTTTGATAGAATGCTAGCTTATTTGACCTGACCTTAGGAGGCCATGCGATCATTCTTAATTAGCAAGACTTGAGGAGGCACACTCATGTTATAAATAAAATAAAAATATAAAAAAAATTAAGAAGAAGACAGTCTCTTACAAAAAAACAAGAGAAAAAAAAAACAATTTCTCCCCCTCTTTAAAATATGAAACAAAAACTAGAAGGAGAAAAGCTTTAAAAAAATGAAGTGGACAAAAAAGGAAAAATTAAAAGGAAAAAAAAGTGGACAAGTCCTCTCAAAAGACTACAAAACTCTCAAAGAGGACAAATATCCTTCAAAAGTCCTCTCAAACAGGACCTAGAACTTCCTATCCTTCTTTTGCGTGGCCTAACCCCCTTGCAAACCTTGCATAGGTGGGAAATTTGTGTGCTAGACTATTTGGTATGTCTAAAAAGAGTTGGATTGTTTCCTATTGTACACACATAGAGTCACATACACACTAAAAAAAAAGAAGGCATTTAAGTCTTATTGATATGAAAGTACATTTTCAAAGGTTTTTCATTCTTAATTTTAGGTAAAAATAATTTCTTGGGGATTCTTACACACACAGAAAAAATTAAAAAAATAATAATTAAAAGGTGTGGGCACCGATGGGAAGCTTGCTAGGTGAAACCCTACTGCAACCCCACTAGGTGCACTCCGTCCCATGGAGGTGTTCTCAATTTGCAAGAATTTCGAGGGCATTCTCAAGTTAAGGGAGCGGGGGGAAAAAAAAAAAAAAAGGTTTTTTTCTTTTGAAATAGAAACCGATATTATATTAATATAGAAGGATTGGACGAGATGTCCATACAAAGAGAGAACACCCTTACAAGAGACTCTGCAAAATTGAGGGCCATCCCCTCATCCAGTCTCCCAATGAGTACCCCCCCCCCCCCCCTCCCCCACCCCCCGCCCCCCCCCCCCTCC
>JAJIYU010012904.1:0-14218 GCA_030144865.1 Tinospora cordifolia
TGACATGAACAATATCTAGATTTTTTTAACAAAATTTTTGGGTATTACAATTTATCATGCCATTGTTGATCACTAATGAAAAATTAAACGAAAATTATCAACCATGTATTGATAAGATGAAAAATTTTCATCGTGAGTATTCAAAATGGGTATTTTTGGGGTGTAAACTGAGGGTTCGTATTCAACCCCACTTCATCGATGATAAGTTTGAAGGTCCGGATTTGACCACATCCCCTAAATATGGAATACTAAGGCATAACTCTTTCGGTCTTAACATTAATTAATAACAAACAACTCTTTTAATCACATAATCCTTTGAAGTATTTGTTATGCATGTTCTATTTGATTTGAAATAATGAATTAAATATTTAGAATGATCCACTGGGTGTATAAGCTCACCCATCCTTTTCTAACCTTTCAAGATATTTCTGAACGGATGTTACGTCGTTAGAGTTAAATTGTATTCATGAAATGTTTAAGTTGGGCATATTAGCCCTAATTTTTATTTTATGTTAAAGTTCAGTTTAATGTAATAAAGTTCAAGGATCATTGTACTTTATGACTATTCAATTGAAGTAATTATATTGATTTATTTTTTCAAACAATTTCACATGTGCTTTACGAAATCCGTTTAAATGTTTGCCTCATAGAATTGAAATCGAATGAAATAGAATAACGTAACATCGCCCGCCACCAGGCATCCCACAAAAAGAGAAAGATACATCCAATGAGCAAACATGTGACACGAACATGCTAGGACAATTTGGGCATGTGGAGGAGGGGTGTTACATCGATAAAAAAGATGTAAAGATATAAAGCTCAATTCTTTGCTAAAATTTAACTCAATAAGAAGACGTTGATTTTGGTGAAACTTTTTCTCCTGTTGTGAAGCTTACTACTATTAGGTTGCTTTTGGCTTTGGTTGCAAATAAAAAAAAGTATCTCGTTCAATTAGATTTCAACAAGGTGTTTCTTAATGATAATTTGCTTGAAGAGGTGTATATGAATCTTCCCCCTGGTTATAAGGTTCAACGGGTGCATGCACAACAATCTTTGCAGTTGGTGTGTAAGCTTCATAAATTCATTTATGAACTCAAAGCAATTGTATTCATTATTCATTATTTCAATTGTATTCTAATTTTTTTATTCATTATTTCAATTGGGTTTTACATAATTTAAAGCTGATTATTCTCTTTTTGCAAAGGATCTGGTTCTTCTTTTGTTATACCTGTTTGGTATACATTGATGACACTATTAAAATAGGTCCTTTTATTACAATTGACTCCGTCAAGATTTTCTACAAAGTCAATTTAAGCTTAAAGATTTTGAATATTTGAAGTATTTTCTTGGCTTGGTGATAGAAAAAGCATCGAATATTGTGCTCTCTTAACATCACTACATACTACAACTATTAGAAGACATTGGCTTTTTGGCATTTATATCCATTCCTATTTCTATGGATACTAAAACATGCCTTCCTTCTTAGGATGGTGAATTGCACTGTCCTTCAATTTATAGGTGATTGATTCGTAGATGTCTTTATCTCACACTTTCTCGAGTTGATGTCACCATTGAAATGCATAATCTTAGCCAATTTTTATTACAAACACAACCTCCTCATCTTCAAGCTACCCATTCTTCATTGTGGTACCTTAAAGGCATTATTGGTCAAGGTTTGTTTTTCCCTTCTTTCTCTGTATTTCAATTGAAAATGTTTTCTACTGCTGATTAGGTTTCATGTCTTATTTGGAGGAAATTAGTCATAGGTTTTTTGTATTTTTCTTGGTGATTCTTTTATTTTTCTTTAGAAGTATAAAAAGCAAACAACCATTGCTCTTCCTTAGCTAAAGCTAAATACCATGCTTTGGCATCTATTATTAGTAAACTCTTGTGGATTTTGCCAACTATTAAGAGACTTTAGTTTTGATACCTCTTCTCCTACTTTTTTATTTTGCGACAATCAAAAATCTATGCATATTGCTTCAAACCTTATATTTCATGAAAGGAACAAGCATATAGAAATAGATTACCATTTTATGTTGGACAAACCTGTTGATCAAACTGTGAAGCTAGTTCCTATTTTATCCCAGCACCTGTTAGTTGATATTTTTACTAAAGCTCTTCTTTCTTCTTTATTTTCTTTGTTATCCAAGATGGTTATTGATGACATTCACAGTCCATCTTGAGGGGGCATATTAGAGTTCATTTATGAATAAGTTGTTAGTTAAGATAGTTGCATCTTGATAGGTCAATAGTTTTCATGTATACTATATATATAACAAATAAGTGGACAACAAACATATCTTACTTTCTTGAAAGTCAATTTTTCTACTTCATTCTTCAATCTCTTCATGGGTAATACAAGTACAATAAGAAGTGCAAATATAGGAGGCGTTTGAGTGCATGTAGAATAACCAATTGTAGAAGTAAAAGACATGTTGTCGTTGTCGAAAGGATTGGATGTAGATCCTATAAACAAAACATATTAAAATAATACAACTTTTTATACATTTTACGTTTCCTACGTGTTGCGACAATTGCAAATATATTGTATCGCAATGTAGTACGACGGTATAAAACTGAAGATCATCCTCATGAAACAATTGTAATTCAATAATGTTAAATCCGAATGTACTCTTTGTTTTAATTTTATTAAGGTAACACATATTAATTGGAATAAATCAAACGTAACTAAAATTGGATTGAAAACAATATGAATTGAATATCTTTGATTGTAAATTGCATGTGATCCCCTTTAATTTCTCATTCAATCATCTATTCCTTGTTTTTGTAGGTTATAACACTTTTAATCAAAAATCTCTTCCAAGTGTATTTTAATATCTATCAATATATTTTCTTATACCATCTCTCACGTGTACTGGAGAATACACCAATGTTGTAACCTCCTATAATGTGTAACCTCCTATAAGATTAAAGATCTTCCAATTCAATTGGTCTTTATAGGTCTATGTTTTAATTATTGAGTCACCAAATCCCTCTTCTGAGTTCATTTGATAATTTCAAATCATCCTATCTATGACCAGTAGTCAAGAAGCAATAATCACACAAAACATAAAACAAAACTATGAAATAAATTAATTAAATTCAAAATCAAAGGTTCCTATACTTGATTTACATCCTAAAACGAAGCTTTTAAGTAGACATAGAATTTATGATACAGAACATTGAAATTGACCTGTAAGAAACCATAAAAGGGATCTAATTTCTTTATCTTCTCTTCAATCTGTTCTCTGTTCCTTTTCTACTCTCTATTATTTTCTAGCCGCCTTTAATTCATTTCTCCTATCTATTTATATCCACGCACTATCTTCCCCCAAATCATGAGTTAAAAACCCCTAAAAACTTGTTTTAATAGCACTACGATGGTAGTGCATCACGATAGTCTAGACCACTTAAAAATTCGAAAAATTGCACAATTCGTCAAAAATTACACTACCACGGTAGTGAGTCTGCACTATTTTCTTGATTTCTTCATTATGGTTACTGTGGTGATGCCGTCCTCTACCATGGTAATCATGGGTCAATCTGCATTTTTTATTCCTCCAACCTTCTACCCCTTGTACACATGTCTAGAATTCAATATATCTAACCTGAGCTTGCATAAGCACTTGAAAAATCTGTCTCGGACATTATATCACTGTAAAGATGTACAAAAATGATATTAAAATTTGTAAAATGAATATATAATCATGTAATACTTAAATAAATGCTCATGCATCTTCTTATAATCAAATATGCTCTTCCTACTACAAAACCCATGCAAAAACATATGCAATATGCCTACAATATACATAGTATACTATGCATCTAACACTATCACATAAGTAACAACCAGGTTTTCCATGGTCATGCTCAAAACCATGCTCATCTCCTTAAGCTAATTGATTGTGTACAAAAAGGAACACATGAATTTTGGCTATGATGAACAATGAGAGTTGCTATAATGAAATTTGATGTTGGAAAATTCTTCTTATAGTGCATTAGTAGTTCGTAATGAATTAGGAACATTCATAAAAAGTAATTGCAATTGTCACTTATTTATGATTATCCTATCAAGTCCTTTAAAATTAAATTGCTGGAACCTAATCAAGTTGTGAAAAAATACGCCTTGTTGCATTGCTGTTAGGATTCCAATTTAGATTAGTAGGATTGTTATCCTACATAAGTTTCAAATTCTTATTGATATATCTCAAATAGCTCAACAGGGTTTATATATAAATAAGTCTTAATTAGTTTCTAATTCTTAACAAATGTTCAAAATACAAAGCTAATTATATTGTTAACCTTAACCAAGAAACTAATATTAAAGAAATTGTATACAAATTCAATTACATATTAAATGGTTTAGAGTCATCCAATGTCTAACTATCTTTACCGTTGCAAGAACCACTTTAATCATAACACTATATTCTCATTTTCACGTATCTTAGAAAACACTCTTTCGTGTATAATATCCTCATAAGTGGTAGTCATGCCTCTCATACCATATGTAATAGTTGGGTCTACATTTGTTACCGTATTTATAAAACTTACAGATTTGTCAATTTCTTTGTCCCTTAGTCACAACTGATTTGGATTGTCGTTGTAACTCATATTCTTTCTAATTACCTTCATCACTACTAATGCACTTCGCACAATCTTTGTAACACTTGTTTAAATGATGACCTTGAAACCTTTGGATTCAACTACACCAATAGAGATGGTACTTGTATTTAAATTTTGCACATATCATATATATCCTACTTTTACAAGTATTGTCATTGCCCATTAAAAAAAAAAAAAAAAAACCATCATCGGCTTCTCCAAAATTGAAAAGTTAACTTTTATTGGGATACATATCATAAGTATAACATGAATTGAAGATCCACTCATCAAAACGACAAATTAATGATAAACAAGTTAAAACATAATTAGAATATGTATAATCTTCAATACATGCCACATTCATACTAGCATTGATGTTCTTTTGAATGTTTGGATAGTAATGCACATTCATCTTTTACCAATGTCAATCTTTCTAGAGAATTTCCTCTTGATCACGATCTACCAAATTATTTCTCATTATATCTATCTCGTACAACTAAACACTTTGACTGAGGATTACTAACCAAAGTCTTATTTGTTATCTCATTCTATCATTCAGTAGGAGTATAGTTGATATATTATCAAATTTCAAAGTCTTATTTCAATAACGCAAAGTAGTGGTCAAATGCTCATATGACTCAAGAAGTAAATAGATAAGCAGTGAAACTTTATCTTTATCTTCATCTTCATCTTCAATCTTCCGATCGATATTTCATAAATCTATAATGATTCTATTCAATTCATTGAGGTACTTATTCATAATTGTATCTTCTTTTATGCAAAACATGTACTACTTTTTTTTATATATACAACCCATTTGTGAGAGACTTTGCTCTATATTTTTTGTCATATATTACATGCCTACATGTGAAACTCTGCCCACTTTTAATCTCACATATCTACTGGTCTTCTACTTAGACCCTACGGAGTCTTGTGTAACTTTGTTATATCAAGATATCTCAAAATTGTTACTGTTAAATGCTAAAATCGTTATTACTGTTAAATTTCTTAGTATTAAATTTTGCATTCAATACCACATTAATGATCAAATTTTGTCATTATGTAAATCTCGTCCCTGCGAACAATGTAAAAAAATGAAATTTGATTTTGAACAACTCCTACATCACAAGAATTTGCATACTCAAATAATTTTCCTCTTATTTGTGCATTAACTAAAACCAGTGATGAGATTTGTGTTCTTCACATTTTTTTGGCGCAAACCAAGAAACAACAAGAAAGCTCTTTGACTTTTCTAAACCTGCAACCACATGTCACAAAAGACAAAATCTTTCTTTTACCTTGACTTTTTGAAGTAAAAGAGATATTCTTATGCAACCACTTCAAATTCTCCTGCTTTCTTTCTTTTTGTGAAGCCACAAAAATTTCTTTTTCTTAAGTGTTCTGCTGGCCGCCACAGACGCGCCACACACACTTCTACCGAGTGCACCTCGATGCACCCACACGCGCTAGCAAGTTGCATTCACGCACTGACAAACAAACACCAGTACCTATTCCATGCATAGGTAAATTGAACAATCTTCGCTCTAATAGTAATTTGTTGTAGGCAAGGAAAATAAAAACAAATCAAACTATTGCACCTACTCAAATAATAAAAGTTCTAACGAATGCAAAGAAATTTGTGTATAGTGATTTAACGTATCACCAATTTTTACAAAAAGATGAGACTTAATTCACTTATAAAAAAAATGCAAATAAGTAAAAGTTTATAATCATATAAACTCAAATTGTCTCACATAAAAGTAGTATCACGCAAATCTTAAATTCTCAGTGACACATCTCAGATACCCTACTAAGAATTTATATAAGAAAAAAGTTATAATTAACTTATAATTTCTTTCTAGTTTCCAAAATATAAAACTAACTAAAATTTCAATATCACAAATGATTTAGAGCCACATAATATCTAACATTGTAAGATCTTATGATTCATGATTCAATTCTATTACTTGATTCTATGGCGCCCTCGAATGATCCAAAGTAGGATTTTGATCCTATCAATTAAGCCTTTGCTATGAGTAAATATGTACATCACAAATAGATGCCATTTGTAAGAGATGGTTATTTCATGGTTGATTGTCTTTCTTTTTAGTTTACAAAAGCTTGTAAGGCATTCTATTAGTTGTACACTAGATGGCAAAAGAAAAGGCATAACTAGAAAAATAAATTGCAGAAATGGCTACAGAATGAGAACCATCCAAAGATCTATAACAAATATAAGTTAAGACCCATTTGGTTTGTAATGGAATATAACTTTTTATATCTGAAAATTTGTAACTACTAATATCTTATTTAGCTCTAAAGATTCCAAAAACAGTTCTTTTTTTTTTCTTGAGAAAATAAGTTTTTTAAAAAATAATAATATGTGATTTCCAAAAATTTTCTTTTTGGATCTTGTTTTTCAATTGCAAATTGAAGACAGCTTTAAAGACAAGCTCTTCTCTTTTCTTGAGTAACGTTTTCAAAAATGCTTTTTTGTCAACTTCTATAATAGATAATTTATGTGTTGATTATAGTTAATTGTATTAAAATTAGTTTTAGATTTAATATGTTGATTATTGTTAATTATATTAAAATTATTTTTAGATTTAGATCCACCAATGTTATTTTAGATGCATGTAAGGTTGTTTTTGAGATCTCGATACACATTATTAGGCTATTTTTTTCTCTAATCTATATATATCACATATAATTATAATATTTTGATAAATTAGGGTTTAGCAATACCTTTTTACAAAGTAATTAGCCATAGATCTGAACTCACCAAGAAATGCTATGTCAAAAAATGAGTAAAGTCTAGTCCATTCTTTTAAAAAAAAATTTCAAGAGGGTAACTTAGTCGTATTTTTTAACAACTATTTTTAGATTCACATTTAATTTTATTTATTTATTTATATATCATCATTAAAAGATTAATTCTCACCATGCATTTCTATAACATATTAGTTAATATTGTAATGGTATACGCAATACATTTTCTAATTAAAATTATATTGTCACAAGTTAACAGCGGTAAATAAAAATATACCATAAGATACCTAAATATTTGACCATTAACGAATAAATTGACAATACAATTATAAAACTTCTATTTTTGAGGTTTAGTTATAATTTGTTATCCTTTGGTCAATTGCTGATGTATCCATATACCAAATACATGGGATGAGTCAATCCTTTGTGACCAAGATAGCTTACCAACCTTCTTTTGTTCTTGTTAATTAGTAGCTAAATGGCCACATCTTAGCCATGCACTCCCCTTGCAACATATGGCTACTTATCATGCATGCAGTCCACTGGTTCCTTGATCCAGTGTGAGTTAACAAAAAAAAAAAATTAATATATATATATATATATATATATTATAAAGAAATTTTATTTTAAACATTAAATGTGACAACATATATTATGATGTGTATTTACATTATTTAATAAAAAATTATATATATATATATTTGGTTTTCCATAAGATATTTTTGGGTTAGCTTAGTACGCACTTCAAGACTAAATTCTCATTCAGCCTACTGATTCGCTCTCAATTAAGGGTTGAGCCTCCCAGTAAAGGTTCTTACATTTACAAGGCTCACAACTGACCTCGCTTAAACAAAACAGGAAACACATATTCATTTATCTAATAATTATAAATCAATGCTATGATATTACGTTAATTAAAAGATGCATTCATCCAAATTAAGATGTTGGAGACTTTTTACCAACTCCACCACAATGCTTATATGTCTCAAATTCAGAACCCCATGACATTACAGGCTAAACCCAAAACCATCATGCCTACTGCACCCGTTGCCATCAGAGTAGTTATTTGACTAATGTATACTTAGTTATTTTTGAGCTGCAAGTCACCCAAATCATGTGCCCAACGCTGAACATACACACATATAATTAAAAATACATAGAGAGTTGAGTAGAACGTAGTTGTTGGGATTGCCATAATATATATATATATATACATATACATGGAAATTAGTTAAAGAAACGTGTGCTGGTGTATTTCTGCCCAAGTCAAACGACAACGGCAATGTAATTAATTGTTTTTCTTGGCCCGTTTGAAAAGTAAGGCACCATACAATTATAAGCTTCATTTTCCATGGCTAGTTCATATAATATATCCATCTATCACTTAGTCTAAGTACACTTTGAGATCAGAATACTTTATATATATGTAAGTATCTAATCAGTTCAAATGGTAGTAGGGTTGGTGAACGGTTCCTGCACCGTCATACTCGATATTCTTCATATGTGATTAATGAGTTTGATGTGATACTTCACCCATCTAGATCTGCAGTGAATACATCTTAACTACTTTGACCTGTATTTTAAAATATTAACAGAACTGTTGGGATAACTAAATTACGTACATAGCTTCGCAAAAATATAAGGAATGGATTAATGTATATATTGTGGTGATTATCTGAAAGTTTTTCCAAGTCAACTTTGGGAGTAGTTCATACCAACTTCAACAATGGATGAAAAGTGAGGAATTTTTTACTAGATTTTGTTTGATTTATTATTACTTGGAACTTTGAAAACATCAAAAATTGTATTTAGTTCAAAAGATTCTAGAAACAATTCTTCACTTTTTGTTTTTGGGTTACTCTAGAAACATGGTCACTAAGTCCTACAAAAGGAGACACACCGGCAGAATTGGCAAATTAATAACGAGATTCTTAATCCAAGAAGAGGCTTATAAAGGACTAGGAGGCATGAAGACGTAGTAGCTCCAAGGTTGGCCAGGAAGTCTCCACATTAGTTACTTTTACAAGCAAGGTGACAAGCCCATCTTGTAAATAATATATCTTTCAATCAACTAAATACCCAGTAAAATACAATGCAATTAAATTTCTATTCAATTCTTAAAAATTTTCTTACGGAACAAATTAATCTTTTGCTAAATCTTCCCATCTTTTTACTCTATCTTTGCAACTCTCTAATTTACAAACTAGAAACCTGTATATTTATAGATAAGAAATCTCTTTCAAATATTATTGTAATCCAATAAGGAAATTAAAAAATAAAAATCTATTACAATTTAATACTTTTTATTTTTATCTTATATTACTAACTTTAGACATGTATTTTATTAAAAAATAATAATATTACTAATTATCTATCTAATATTCAAGATTGATATCGGTAGTAGAATGCTTAATTATTTGATAATTATAGCTTTTTAGTCATATAATTTTTTATATGATGAGGTATATTTAAAAATTTTCATATTCAAATCTCATTGTAAGTGTATTTGCTCGGGTGCTTCAGTAATATTTATTATTACACACGTGAGAAATATGTTAAATATTTATTTACTCAAAATTAATATAATAATAAAATTCTTATTTAACAGTTATAACTTTGTGAATGAAATAGTTAATTTCAACATATTCAAGAGTAATATATTTTCTATTTTAAGTTTAACTTAAATTCCAATACTGTTAACAATCCTAGATCAAACCTGCAAGAATTGGTGTTTAAGGTACTTCGTCTAGTATAATCTGAAGTCCTCCGATATTCCGAATTAAAGTTTCGCTACTAAGTTCCTCATTACGGATTTCTACATGTATTTGCACTCATTTACTATGACTACCAACGAAGTTTACAAAACTGCATTTACCTAGATTTGTTAAGAAAACATGTTGCAGTCAAAAAAGAGAAAAAAGTCATTTCCAAAATTTTTTATTGTATTGTTACTATTAAATTATAAATCAAACACAATTATAAAAATTTTGCAAGTACTACTATTATAACATGTACATTTGAAGTCCAAGATTCAATTTCATATCATATATAATAATAAAACTTGTAATCATACGTATAAACGTAATGCAGCTTGTCATCCAAACTAAACAATTATATATATATATATATAACATTACTCATTAAATTTCTAGGAAGTCAAAGCTTGCAGATCAACGTGCTATATGGGCAAGGCCGACCAGGCCCTCTTCTCTTTCTAGAATGCCGACTCAAATGCTACAAACCCGCCACAATTGCCAAATGGTTAGCCACGACCACAGTTGCTTATAATTAATAAGGCTACTAGCTAAATAATGTAAATTGTATACTCTATAATTGCTGCATATTTGTTTATTTCCCCAGTCATACTATATCATATGATATACCTGTATATGTCCATGCATTCTGAATTATATACGCTATAATATATATGCATGCATGATCGTAAATAGTTGGTTTGTTTTCTTGACTTGCATGAACAAATGTGGAAAGATATACTAAAGGTAACAGACTCTTAGGATTTGTTTGGTGTACAAAATAAAATAAGATTATTTTGATGGGTCTTTCTGGTGCGCAAGATAGGGTAAGATTATTTTGATGGAATAAGATTAGATATAAAAATTTTTAAAAATAAAATTTTGGTGAGATAACTCAATCCTAGTACTTTTTTGTTGGATTAAGTTATTCTATTATAATGAGATAAAATGGTGGGCCCGAATTATTTTTTATTCTATTCTATATACTTAAACACGTTGGATTAAGATAAAAATTTATCATATCCTATCCTAATCAAATATAACAAACAACCCCTTAGAAAAGTTCATTAATTTATTTTTTATCTTATTATATAAATAAAATATTATTTAAAAGTGAATAAAATTAGAATATATAGTTAGAAATTTTTTTCTTAAAAAGAACACGATAGCACCAAGCTAAAATTAATAGAAAATTTCATATGGAATTTTAATTATGAGCTACATGATAAAAGTAAAATTAATAGTGCAAATGACAAAGGAAAAAAATGCATTTCTATATAGAAAAATATAAATAATTACATAAATATCGGTATTTTTAATTAATTATATATATATATATATCAGAAACTTAATATCAAAATTACCGGAAACCATTGATTAAAAACTATTGATATACTGTCAATATAACGTTGGTGTAAAAGTTAACTTATAAAAAATGGTATAACATTGGAATATATTTGGTATAATATTGATTTAATATTTAGCTTATAAACAATGATATAACTTTAGTATATAGTCAATATACAATAGTATAACATTTAGCTTATAAACAATGGTATAACATTGGTATACAATTAGTATAATATTAGTATACAGTGTTATAAAAACAATTGAATAACAACTATTAGTAAATTAAAAATTGGTATATAGTCGGTATAATGTTAGTATAACATTTAACTTATAAGTGTTTAGTATATAAATAATGGTATAACATTGGTATACAAAAGTTGATATACGAATGATGGTATACAAAAAAACTTCTCCGAAAGTAGAACAACAAAAGTTGGTATAGAGTACATTGGTATGCATAGAAATTTCTCCAACAATCAAGAAGGTTTAATGAACGAGAACAATAGAGCAGAAGAACAATGGAATAGCAGGGTGGCGACAGCGATCAAAAGAAGAAACAACCACAAAAGAAGAAGGTGATGAGCAACAAAAGTTCGACAACAGTTGGAACAAAATAACTTTCCCCAAATGCGAACCACACCAGTGCCAAAACAAAACTCCACATTTCGAGTTCTCAAACACGAACAGCAATCCTCTCTTGAAACTCCACAGTTTGCTTTTCCCTGCAGTGATCTACAACGTCTATCACCAGAACGCTCCTCGTATCTCCAGTGTCACCAGAACGCTCCTCGTATCTCCAGTTGTTGGATCAGAACAATAGAGCAACAGAGGACAAGAACAGCGGCACATCGCTACTCCTCTGCTTCTTCTTCATTAACATCCAAGTTCCTTCTGATCACTACTCCTCTGCAAATTCTAGCGAAAATGTGGTTGATCTATTGTTAAATCTCATTTGAAATCGTCTAAGAATGGCAAGATTGAGCCCACGGTTTTCAATATTTTTGTGGGGTACAAACCCTAGGAAGATCTCGCGTATGAGGTCCTTTGATACTTGATCTTGAAACAAGTTCAATTCATCGACAACTGTGTCTTCTTCTTCTTCTTCAATATCGGCGACGACAACTGTTAGTTGCATTGCATACTAACATTTTTATATACTTTTTATAAATATTTTGCATTAGTTAGATATGAAATTTAATATATTTATTTATAATTAGGTGCATAAACATTTTTACGAGCATTGCATGTATTTATGCATTTTGAGTGTTTTAATATAAATTTTTTAATCATTTATAATTGTGATTTAATGCCAGAGAAAGGTTTCTTGTGATTTATGCAAGTTCAAGTTAAATCAATGCAGTACACAGACAAACACAAAGGAACATAAAGACCAAGCTCAAGCAAGCCTAACCCAAAAGTGTATAAAGCCCATTCAACACATAAAACATGGCCCATGAAATATTGTAACCTACGAGCATCATGGCCCAACAGTATTCAAGCCCATGCACATGAAATTGTAAAGCAAAAGCAAGATGGTAAAAACGTGAATTATACCAGAAGGCAAGTACGTGACAAGGGCAAGCAGGGGTGGGGGTTCAACGAACCAAATTTTAGGCAACAGCGTGCACTGAGAATGACATGAACAGGGATTCACAGGCGTGAACGACACAACAAGCAAATGCAAAGACTCCTGCAACTCTAGATTTAGAGTTTGAATTTGCCATTTTCTTTTTCTTTTGATTAGTTTTGGAAGAGAACAGGCGCAAGATGAACAATTTCCAAAATATTCGATTATATTTGATAATAGTTTAAGATTTATGGTATTACTAAAAATTTATAAAAAACTGGGATATATTAGTGTTAATAAGGTTTTTTCTTTTGTGACATTATCTGTAACTTCGTCCATGACAAATCCCTAATGATATGAATGCTTCTTGTACTTTTGATTAAAAAAGGCCGAATGACTCGAAGTTTAACTTTGAGGCTGTTTGGGCTTTGGTCTTACGGTTGTCGAGACATTGCACGACCAGATAACACAAATGGGCCCCCATATCTTATCATTTAGGGCCTTCTTGCTCCGTTCATCCCTTGCCAATGTCAAACGATCGCCTCATTTTTTTTTTTTTTTTTTGTTCATTGTAGTTAAAGAAATTTTACTTTTTTAATTTAACCATCCATGCTCTTAAAAAAAAACTCAATGATTTTTCACTTTTTATTTTTTGAGAAAATACAAAAGGTTTGTGATTTGCAACCCAGCTCAAATGAGTTTTTCTTAAAGAAAAAACGAAAAAAGATGCAAATATTTTAAATTTTTTGAAGAAAAATTGGGAGGTGAGTGATTCGATGAAAATATAAAATTCATCTAAATCTACTTTTTTAATAATTTAGAACTTCGAACTACATCTTTGTTATTATTATTTTTTTAAACCATAGTAGAAATATTTTTATATATGGAGACTAATATATAGTAAATCTGAAGAAAAATGCTTGTAACCTTTCGATCATACCAAATAATTGTTCCTGACTTTGCTTATATTATTTCATTCTTCAAATTAAATAAAACTCTAGCTAGTCTATAAATAAAAGTGGTACATAATTTTTGACACGCATATATTAATTACTAAACCTCAAAAAAGATCATTTTAAAAGACACTAGTCAACTTTAGTAATTAGTCTAAATAAATAAATGCATCATTATACTTTTTAATCTCAATTTCAGTAATTATTCTCATATCACTTAT
>JAJIYU010012905.1:0-14365 GCA_030144865.1 Tinospora cordifolia
ATATTCGTGACACAATAAATAAAGCATGCATATAAAGACATAAGTTCAATCAATCATCTTCAAAACATCATCACACATGCAAGATTCATTCAAATTAAAATAAAGAAGTAATGGTTAGAAGTCACTTCCACTTTAGATGCGTCCCTTCTGAGCACCTCTGAAATCCGGCAGAGTTCTGTCGCTTTGAGTCTTCCAAACACTCAAGAACTCTTAAGAACACTCAAGAACACTCCAGAATAGTTCAAGATCACTCAAGAACTAAGGGGATTGCCAAGAAGAAGGGCTTGAAGCACAAGATGACAACTCAACTCTTGTTGCTTGGGATGGTTTGATTTTTGAGGATGGGGGGTTTATATAGGCTTCAAAATAGTGTGAAATGGCAAGTTTTTTTGGTGAGAAACTTGCAAAAATTTAAATTTTCGTGCCCCCCAAGCATAGAAAAATAGTAGGTATTTTTTTCGGAATTTTTTGGAGTTTAGAAACATTTTTTTTTTGAATTTTTTTGAATTTTTTTTGGATTTTCTATTATTATTTTCGTAATTATCGGGGCATTCGATTCAGGCAGTCAGATCTTCCTCGGGATGCCATTCGTGATCAGATCAAGCGGACAGAATCTAGGACGTCCATTTTTCCTCGAGACACGAGTTAAGATTCGATCAGAACCGTTGGATTTTCCTCGGATCGACCAACAGAATCGGATCTTCAATCTCGTCCGTCGAATTTCCTCGAGCGGAGAGTTCGTTCGCGATTTAGTTTTGGCAGGTGAAATCTCGGCCGTTGATAATCCTCGATCACAGCGTCAGATCTTGATCATAAGCAGCTATTTTCATCGGAGCCGTCGGATGGTCCTCGGATACAGAGTGCAGATCGATTTCACGATCACCGAAAGCCTATGGGCCGTTGGATCTGGTTTGATCGTTTATGCGTCGTCAGATTTTCCTCGATCAACGCATACCTTCGCAATTGAATTTAATGAATTCACTGCACACCGTTGATCGTCCTCAAGTTGCGTTTTCGGGTCTCCTTCGTGATTGATGTCGTGCGCCTCGTTCTGGACCGTTGGATCGATCTTGGTGATTGCAGACCGTCAGATCTTGGTGATTTGGTGCTCTTGGACGTTGCTTAGGGCTTTGATCGTGATCGTGCGATTCCAGATCCTACAAATGATGGATTTCTGGCCGTTGGATCGTGTTTCTAATTACAAAAATTTGTTTCTAAGGTTTCTTTTATCCGAAAATTGTTAATTATCAACCCAATTTCACTTTCTAATTTGTGCAAACATTGATTCTTGCTCAAATCATGCTATTTTAAGGATTTACTATTATTTTTCCTTTTCTAATTTATTTAATATTGTATTTATTAGACATTTTCCCATTTCTTTAATATTTTTAATGCTAATAATTTGTATTTTCTATTTTCATGTATTTTTATTTATTTTCTATTTTATTTTCAGATAATAATTTATAAATTACACCCTATTATTTACAAAATATTTAATTTATTTTTAATAAATACATTTTATTTAATTGTATGAATTTTTCTATGTACATATTCTTATAATATGTAATATTAACATTTATTATGCTAACACATACTTTATTCATTCACATATTAGCCAATATGTGTAAATATTTTATTTCTATTTATTTCTTAAGCAATTCCTTAAATTTCATAGTTAATTCTATTAAATTGTAATTTTTATTTAATTATCCTAATTTTTATTATATCTCCAATATAAATTATTTTTCATGTGCCAACCCACTATTTGCACCCAAAATTTCTTAAAATCTTTGAAATTAATTTATTCAACTTATTTTATTTATTTTAAATTTTTTGACAAAATTCTGGGGTATTACAACCACACACTTCAAGTATGTGATAAGAACACCCATAGCATTCCTATTGATCACTATGACAATACTTCTTTCTTATCTTCACTTTCTTATGTTTAAGATTACATAATCATAAAAGAAATTCAAAATATAAATTTCAAAATTTTAAATAACAAAGAAAGCATGAAAACATCATATGGCATGCTTGAAACTTCAAAGTAAACCTAAGTATGGAATCTAAGCATGACATGGTATCACTAATAATTAAAACATAAGACCATGCTAAACTAAAATTAAAATATTATCATTCATGCTAAAATTGAAATAAAACATGCTAAAAAACATAATTTAGATATGCACGAACATGCTAAAAACTTGAAATAGCAAAATAGAGGTTTAAGAAATTCCCTCCACCTTAATTCGAGTTTCTTTGTAAAATTTGGCAGAGGTTTCCCTTATCTACCACTTTCAAAACTTTCAAAACTTTTAACCATCAACAAAACTACTACAACAACTTTCTAAAATACTGAAATAAGAACTTCTAACGCAAGAAAGAAAAGAGAGTGAGAAGAGGTGCCAAAAAGAGGGCAAAAACAAGCAAAGAGGGAAGTGTAAACTCTTTGCTTTGGAATGAGGTGAACGTGAACAGGGGGGGTTAATTGTTTATGAGCACAAGGGGGTTGGTTTGGGTAGCTTGGGCAGCTCACAAAGTTTGGCGAATTTCCAATCCAAAGGGGCCAGCATGCTCAAAGAAGGTAAGTGTGCATTAGGGTTTTCTATTCTTGATGTGGGCCAAATTTGACTCCCTTTTACCTTCCCATTTGTGTGTGAAAGAAATCAGATCTTAAATACTTGCCTAATCCCTTGGGACATCATCTTTGGGGAGATATTGTGAGCATGAACATTTTCTAATGTACTTTAGCAAGTAGATTTGAGAGCATAATTCTTTCCTTGTCCATTCTCTTAAATTGGGCATCATTCTTAGTGTGTTAGAAACTTTTCTTCTTTGGACGTCCAGCCATAGGATTATAGTATCAAAACATTAGATACATCACATCATAGTCTAATATGCAAATCTAAGGTTAAGGAACTCTCTAAATAAATCAAACTCCAAGTATGGTGCATCCTTAAAGTGCACACCCATGTGTTGGTGCCACAAAGGGAGAATGGCAACTTTCTAATTTGGTTTTCTTCCTACATAAAGGGGATGGCTAGGGTTTTCTGAAGCTTTTTTCAGATTTCAAACCCTTCTAAATTGGTTAATTCATAGGTGTGCACACACATACTGTAACACCCCAACCCCCACATTCATTGAGCATTGAACATAACCACCATTCTTTGACAGTGGACTTAACCATTTGGCAGGTCGGGCCAGTGTTACTTTACAAGTAACACATACTTGACTTTCTATTTTTCAATACCTCATGCCTTAGAATAGATTCAAGAATACAAATATCTTTCAATAAAATCAAGGCAATTAAAGATAAAGAAAAATTCAACTTCTTTATTCATAAAAAGAAGGTACATAACTTTATAATGTAAACTATTACATAAAAGAAATTCATAACCTCTACAATAAAATAAAATTTCAGCGGAAGACTTATTCAAAATTGGGCAACATGCCCTTACATTAAAAAGAAACTTTAAGAAAATAGAAACTTGCTAAAATCCAAATTCCATGGTCTTCATAATTCAATTTCTTGAAAAAGAAGAGGAAGGGTTGAGCACAAAGCTCAGTGAATCTTTTTCAAACGACCATTTTTTAAATTCAAACCAATAGCACATTCATATTTCAAACACTTGTATACATTAGGTGTTTCAAACAACATTTTTGTTTAAAGTTGAGATTTTAGACCAAAAAGGTTTTTAAACTCTTGATGTTCTTAACAAAGTACCTCCTTAGAGTAAAATATAGCTTTTCTTAGCCAATTTCATTGGACTTTTGAACTTCAAGGGAACTTACCTACCAACCAAGTACTTTGGTCTTAAACCATATGAACTAATCACATGAAAAGAACATCCATAGTAACCTACTAGTTTACTATGATGGTACGTGGTTATTTTCACCATCATCTTTTGTTAATTCTTGAATCATTAATTAAAAATCAAAATATGAAGCTAAGATCAATAAAAATTTAGAATATAAGCATTATTGAAATCAAATCATGGAACATCCATAATCATACATCATTATTTAAAATAAAACCTAAACATGATACTAAACATGACATGATCACTATGTAGCATAAATTCGAACAAGAATTGAATATGAAACTGAAATATGATGTAAAATACTAGAACTGAAATTATTTTAATTTAAAAAACCAAACAATGAACATGCTAGTAATTTGAATAAGAAAAAGGGGTTTTAGAAAAATCACTTCCACCTTAAATATGTCTCTTCTGCACACCTCTGAAATCAGGCAGATTTTCATTACTTCAAAGCTTCCAAACACTCAAAAACTCTCAAGAACACTCAAGAACAGTTCAATATCACTCAAGAATTGAGGGGATTGCAAAGAAGAAGGCTAGAGAGAGTTAAGAGGGACTAGTATGCTCTTGATTTGGGATGAACACAATGAGAGCATTAAGGGTCCTTTATATAGAGTTTAAGATGGCATAGATTGGTAACTTTTTGGTGTTCTCCTTGTAGGAAACTTGCTAATAATTCAAATTTTCGTGCCCCCCAAGTATAGAAAAATAGCAAGTGTGTTTGGAAAATTAAGAAACACAATTTTCGAATTTTTAGGAATTGTTTTGGATTTTTTTTGGATTTTTTTCGTTATTTTTTTGGTTATTAATGTTGGTTTTAATCGGAGCTTAAATATGGGCTGTTGATGATCCTCGATCACGTCACTCAGATCACAATCAAGATTAACGAATTCACCGTGGGTCGTCAGATCATTTTCAAATGCATCAAAGTATTTGATCTGATTTGGGCCGCTGGATTTCCTCGAACGCAGCACGATCATCAAAGAGGTTGTGATCTTCACCGTCGAATGAGCCTCGAGCGCAACACCGTTTGCGATCGATCGAAAATGTATCAGATCCGAGCCATCTAATCATCTTCGAGCGCAGCACCATTCGCGATTAACAACGCAACTTTAATCTCCACAGTCAGATGCACCTCGAGCGCAGCACCGGATGATCATCTTACTGTGAGCACAAATCCTGGCTGTTGGATGGTCATCGATTGCAGTGTTCAGATCTGGTTTGCGATCAACAAAAGTGATCTCGACCATTAGATTAGGCGGATGTTTTCTGGGCTGTTGGATTTTCAATGATCCGGTGCTCTTGAGCGTTGTTTTGGGTTTTGCTTTGATTTCATTCGTTGGATCAGACAAATCGAGTTTGGACCATTGGATGCAGTTTCTAATTACCAAATTTGCTTTTTAAGGTTTCTATTATCCAAAAATTGTCAATTACACACTTTCTAATTGATGTAAACATGATTTTTGCACATATCCTTCTATTTTATTGACTTGCTAATGTTTTCCCTTTTCTATTTCTTTAATATTGAATTTTTTTTATTTATTTTCTATTTTTTAATATTGCCAACAATTAATAATTTATGTTTCTTTATATTATTTTTCATTTCTTGATTTCCATGTATTTATCTCATATTTTTATTTTCAGAGGGTCCAAATAATTATATAATTTACTCTACTTATTGGATAATTAATTCCATAATTGCATATTTATAAATTAAATAATTAATATTTGATAATTCCACTAACCTTATATCATTAGTTAGATCATCTTGATACTAAGGTTTCATTTGCCTCCAATTTTTTTCTCAATGAATTTTATTTCATTCATAATTCTTTGTTGACAAAATTATGTGGTATTACAAATACACACACATGGCCAATTAGCACAAAATCGGGCATGATATACAAGATCAAACATAGTGTACATGGAATAACTCTTCATGGATTTTCCAATTCCTATGGGACGTCTCATTCCTTGGGTAGGTGTGGGCATACATGATCAGTTGTATGGCATATGGGATTACTTTTCATGAATTCAAATGATGGACACGTCCCATGGAGCTTTGGGTAGGGTAGGGTGTGCATAATTATGGTGTTCCACCCATGTGTCTTGCACGTGTTAGGGGTGGCTATGACTTCATGGGTTCACAAATTTTTTTTAAAAAAATAATATCTCCTTATTTATAAGGAACTATGATTTATAACCTATAATTTTGGAATCACATGAACCTAATACAAATTTTAAGGCATGGTTTGGCCCAAAGTAATTTTTCCTCAAAAACTTTCCTTATTTAAGACCCACTGAAGTCACTAGGCAAAGGCAAATGAAAATCCAAATCTTGGCCAATTGTTTTAATTTTTGGATGTGTCATTCATTGTAACACCCCAACCACTGTATCTTTAAGCAATGGATACGACCACCATTCTCTTGACGGTAGGCTAAACCAAACGACGGGCCGAGCCAGTATTACTTTACAAGTAACACACACTTGACTTTCTTTCTATTTCAAATATTTCATTCCTTGATTGTATTTAACAGAACATAACTTAAATTTAAGAATTTAATAAGGCAATAGTATAGGAAATAACTGAAATTCATAAACTCACTTAATTAAATAAAATTGAGTACATAATTTGATCTTAAAGAAAAATATTACAGCGGAAGATTCAAAACTTGGGCAACATGCCCTTACATAGAAATTAGAAACTTTTTAAATAAAAAACCTAACTAATTTTCATGGTCTTCATGTAAATCAATTACCTAAAATATAGAAGAAAGGGGTGAGCACATAGCCTAGTTGATCTTTCTAAACATCTAAATCATTATTTCAATTCAGACAAACCAAGCATAGCAAACACTTTTGTACATTAGGCGATTCAAACAAATTTCTTGTTTATGGTTGACATTTGGATCGAAAGAGTTTAATCTCTATGTTCCACATCGTAAGGAGAAAGAATGACAAACAAAAACTCAAACCCCAATATCTATGAAGTGGGATCACTCTTGGAAACCCAATTCAAAATCATCAATGGTAAACCGGCAAGCCGGGTCGGGGGGTGGAACACACACGATGACACTATGCAGTCCATCATCGCGTCGGTACTTGGATTGAATCATTATTTAATCTTTTCTTAGTGATAAAACACACAATGTCGGATTAAACCATCGATGCAACATATACAAAACATGAATCATTAAATATTTATTCATGGCACAATTTATGTATAACATGTATCAATATTCTTAATTTCTAAATATGCATAACATGTATATTCATGGCACATCAAATAAATAAAGCATGCATATTAAAACATATATTCAATCATATTCAAAACATCATCACACATGCAAGACTTATTCAAGTTAAAATAAAGAAGTAGAAGTTAGAAGTCACTTCCACCTTGTGATGTAGTTTCCCCCAAAGTTTGGTCAAGAGCTCTCAATGTTCAAGCACTAAGAAAATCATCCAAGAAGAATAATATCTCAACCAAGAACTTCTCACACTCGAGGGAAAAGAATGGTGAGAAGGGGAGCCAAGAAGAGGGCTTAAAGAACAAGATGACAATTCAACTCTTGTTTCTTGGGATGAGATGAATTGTGAGCATGGGGGGTGTTTATATAGAGTTCAAAAGGGTAGATATTGGCAAGTTTGTGGTGTCATCTTGTGGGAAACTTGCCAGTTCTTCAAAATTTCGTGCCCCCTAAGCATAGGAGATTACCAAGTGAATTTTTTTGGAAATTTTTTGGAAATTTAGAAACAAATTTTTGGATTTTTAAAGCATTTATCTCAGATTTATTCAGATTTTTTATTTTTATTTCGGAGCAAACGATCCTGACCGTCGGATCGTTCTCAATCACAGTACTAGATCTTCGATCGAACGGGTTGCATCTGAGCGATTGGATTTTCCTCGAGCGCGGTGTCTAGTTCGTGATGGATTGAGATGCGTATATCTAGGCCGTCAGATGTGCATTGATCGCGGTGTGCGGTTCGCGATGGATCGGAGTTCGTCTTTCTGGGCCGTCGGATGTGCATCAATCCCTGTGTGGTTCGCGATCGTGATCAACGAAACGATCCTAGACCATCCGATCTTCCTCGATCGCTGTACGTTTGCGATTAACAAATGTATCTTTGATCTGGATCGTCTGATGAACCTCAAGTAAAGCATTGGTTCGTGATCGATCGGAGATGTCTCAAATCTGGGCCATCAGATAATCCTAGAGCGTTGTACTTTCGCGATTTTCGAATTCGCCTGGTTTGTGAGCCGTTGGATCTAATGGATCGATCGTGGCCATTGGATCATGCTGATCAGGTGCTCCTGGGCGTTGTTTTGCGCTTTGATCGTGACCGTGAGATGTTAGATCGTGCGGATGATGTGTTTATGGCCGTTGGATGCAGTTTCTAATACCAAAATCTCTTTCTAAGGTTGCTATTATCTGGATTTTGCTCATTAGACACTTTCTAATTGATGAAAACTTGGTTTTATTGCACAAATCATTCTATTTTATGGACTTCCTAATATTTTTTCCCTTTCTAATTGTTTAATATTGCATTTATTAGATATTTTTCTATTTCTTTAATATCTTTAATGTCAATAATTAAATAATCAACATTTTTCATTTCCATATATTTTTATTTATTTCATATTTCATTTTCAGATAATCATTTATGTAATTATAAATTAATATTTATATAATGTTTTATTTATTTTAAATAAATACACGTATACTACATTTTTATTTAATTATGTAATTTTTTTATATACATATTCCTATAATATGTAGTATTAACATTTATTATGCTAACACACACCTTATTCATACACATATTAACCTATATGTGTATATATACTTTATTTCTTAAGCAACTCTTTAAATTTCATAATTAATTCTACTAAATCGAAATTTTCATTTAATTATCAAATTAAGGTCTTATTTGCGTATTTTATATTATATCTCCAATATATTTTATTTTTCATGTGTCAACCCACAATTTGTACCCAACAATTTCTTAAAATCTTTGAAATTAATTCACTTAACTTATTTTATTTATTTTAAATTATTTGAAAAATTCTGGGGCATTACATTCATTTTGTTAGTTTATATCATTTTGTTTCATTTTGGGCCATTTTGATCCCCTAAAGTACCCTAAATGTCAATTCTTTCCTAATTTAGACCCCCCTGAAGGGTGTTTAGCAAATAAAAACCCTAACCTTGACCAATTGTTCTAATTTTTGGATTTATTGTCCAATTAGCTGGTTCATGTCACCTTACTTCGTTTCAGATTGTTTTGGGTCCCTATAGGTCACTAAATAAGAGTTTTGGAACCTACCTAATTTAGATCTAAAAAGAACCCGGTTTCATTTTTATCCAAATTTCACTGAATAAATGATAAATTTCATTTAATTGCATACAGAGAATTTAGGGTATTACAACCTACCCTCTTTAAAAAAATTTCATCCTCAAAATTTGTATATAACTAAGGATTTCTAGTGAATAGGTGTGGATACTTGGTTTTCATTTCACTTTCGAGTTCCTAGGTTGCTTCTTTCATCCCGTGATGTTTCCACAGTACCTTTACTAATGGAATATCCTTCGTTCGTACACTCTATACTTCATGGTCGAGGATTCTAACTGTTGTTTCTTCGTAAGCAACATCATCTTGAATATTCACTTCGTCCCAGTGGATGATGTGAGAGGGGTCAGGTTCGTACTTTCTCAAATTCCTTGAATATAACACCCCAACCCCTAGAAACAGGTTTAAGCTCAACCACAAGGCAGGTTAGGTCTTGTGTTATATTTACAGGTACACAACTTGCATCTCAATTCCTTCGTTCTAACACTTATTGAAATCCCTTATGAATACACTTTTCATTGTGCTTAATATTCAATTCAACAAGTACAATACAAGTAGAAAAAGGAATCTTTCAAACTATTTATTTATTCAAATAAAATATACAAACTTACATTCTTAAATTAAATCATTAACTTGAGTACATAAGTCTTTAATTAGAAATAAAAAATTCAGCAGAAGTTTAAAAATCAAAACTTAGGCAACATGCCCTTACAATGAAATTTTCAATACTTAGAAAGAATCTAATATCCATAATCCTTATGGTTCATTCAATTTCCTGAAAAATAAAAGTAATGGGGTAAGCTCATAGCTCAGTCGATCATTCATTAAACAACTAAGTTACTATTTCAAATTAATAACACATCCAATTTCACACACTTTCATGCATTAAGTGATTGACACAACGTTTTGGTTTCAGGTTGACATTATGACTGAAAGGGAGTATATTCCCTTAATGTTCTTATTTTAGATACCCCTCTTTAGGGTGGAAAGACAATTATTTTATTACTTTCCGTTGGATGTCACATATCAAGTATCCTTTAGTTTTGCCCTACAACCACGTACTTCAAGCATGTGATAAGAACACCCATAGTATCCCTACCAATCCTTATGATAATATGTCGTTCTTATCTTCACTTTCTTATGTTTAAGATCACATAATCATAAAAAAATCATAATATAAATTTCAGAATTTTATACAACCAAAAAAGCATGAAAACATCATATGGCATGCTTGAAACTTTGAAATAAATCCTAAACATGGAATCTAAGCATGACATGGTATTATGAATAATTAAAACATAAAAACATGCTAAACTGAAATTAAAATATGATCATTCATGCTGAAACTGAAATAAAACATGCTAAAAATCAGAATTTAAACAATCATGAACATGTTAGAAAATTTTAATTAGTAAAGTAGAGGTTTAAAAAATCCTTCCACCTTAATCCGAGTTTCTTGTTGAATTCGATAGAGGTTCTCCTTATGTACCACTTTTAAAACTTCAAGAACTTTTCACCACCAACAAAACTACTTCAACAACTCTCTAAAATTCTGAATTAAGAACTTCTCATACAAGAGAGAAAAGAGAGAGTGAAGAGGTGCTAAGAAGAGGGCAAGAACAAGCAAAGAAGGAAGTGTCAACTCTTTGCTTTTGGATGAGATGAATATGAACAAGAAGGGATTTTTTATAGTTGTTCACGAGCACAAGGGGGACGGTTTGGGCTACTTGGGCAGCTCAAAAAGTTTGGGCAAGTTTTCAATCCAAGGTGGACGGCCAGGCTTTAATAGGGCAAGTGTGCCCATGGGTCCACTCAAGCTTGCCAAATTTTCATGAGCTAATATTTGATTCTCTAGCATATCTCTTAATTAATATTAGATAATATTTTCAGACTTGGAATCATACTAATCTCAGTTGGGACATCCTCCATTCGATATGATCTTGCTCATAAAACTTTCTTATTTGGTTTCGTTGCTTGCTCATCACATCAACACAAATGGAATGTTTTCTATTTCTCTATACTTGGATGTCAAGTATGGGGAGTAAGCAATCAAACTTGAAGGGACACTATATCATAGTCTAATATTCAATTCTAAGCTCAAGGAAACTTCCTAATTAATTCAAACTCCAAAGTTGGCGCACAACATGTGGAATCTCCCTTGATTTAGCGTCAATTTGATGGAAGGAAACTTTCCTATTGATTTCTTGTGTGAGCATGAGAATGGCTAGGGTTTTTAGAGCATGTTTTAGATTTCAAATCCTTTTAATTTGGGTTGTTCACATGTGTGCTCACACGCACACCTACACATGGGCTAGTTCAGCACAAATAGGGCATGGTGTACATGATCAAATATGGTATACATAGAATCACTCTTCTTGGATTTTTCAATTCCTATGGGATGTCTTATTCCTTGGGTAGGTGTGGGCATACATGATCAGTTGTATGGCACATGAGATCACTTTTCATGAATTCAAATGATGGATACGTCCCATGGAGCCTTTGGTAGGGTAGGGTGCACATGATCATGGTGTTCCACCCATGTGTCTTGCACATGTTAGGGGTGGCCATGACTTCGTGGGTTCACAAAAATCAAATAAAAATTAATATATCTTTATTTACAAAGAATTATGATTTATAACCAATAATTTTGGAATCACATGAACCTAATGCAAATTTTAAGGTATGGTTTGGCCCAAGATGATTTTTCCTCAAAAACTTTCTTTATTTAAGACCCACTGAGGTCACTAGGCAAATGAAAATTCAAATCTTGGCCAATTGTTATGATTTTTGGATATGTCATTCATTTTGTTAGTTCATGTCATTCTGTTTTGTTTTGGGTCATTTTGATCCCCTGAAGTACCCTAAATGCCAACTCTTTCCTAATTTGGACCCCCTGAAGGGTGTTTGACAAATGAAGACTCTAACCTTAACCAATTGTTATAATTTTTGGATATGTTGTCCCCTTCGTTGGTTCATTTCACCTTACTTTGATTCAAATTGTTTTGGATCCCTATGGATCACTAAATGAGACTTTTGGAAACCTACCAAATTTAGCCCCGAAATGAGCCAGTTTCATTTTGCACCTAATTTCACTAGATTGATCTTGAATTTAATTTAATTAAATATAAAGTTTTCAAGATATTACAGATTAAGATGATATAGTCAATCATTTCATCATAACACACATGGAAGTTATAAGGTAATATAAGGTAATATAAGTCAAGTATGAAAATCAATCATGTAATATTAGGTAAAATCACATGAGTTTCATGTTATGAAGATGAATACTAATGAGCATGAATATTCCAATCATGTTACATGGCATTTATACACAATAAAAGAATCATAGTATCCAATCAATAATCAAGTATGCCCTAGCATGCTTCTATGTATTCATAATAATGTAAACACACACCATGCTCAATATTTGAACTCAAATATGACTAGGGAGCAAAGTAATCATCTCCAACTGTTGCTATGCTCTGCTTGTTCTAATCCTTGTTATGATGTTCCGATGCCCACTTAATCTAAGAAGTAATTGGGGTGTATTAAGGTAATATTAGGTGTGTACTATCATGTTATTCTTCTGTGTACCATGGCATAGAAGGGTACTACACAATTACTCAAATCTGTGCATGAAAACTCAAAAACAGGGTCTAAGATGCATTATTACGGTAATGCTTTCACATTACCGCGACTGCCAGAATCAGTGACACACGTTATCGTGGTAACCAGAGAG
Organism: Tinospora cordifolia; assembly: GCA_030144865.1. NCBI lineage: Eukaryota > Viridiplantae > Streptophyta > Magnoliopsida > Ranunculales > Menispermaceae > Tinospora > Tinospora cordifolia. The sequence goes on from JAJIYU010012905.1 coordinate 12,917, forward strand.
GATTTCCCATGAATAGTGTGTTACCATAGTAGTCAGGCAATTTTTTAGAAATTGCACATTCGTGCAAGTTTCCTTCCTGTCCTCTCATTCACAATGATTCATTACACTAATACTAGACTTAACACAAGCATTATACCAAATAATACACATTATACCTCGATTCCAAATGCTCCTTCTTTCGTTCCCTTCAGAATAATGTTTCAAACATTACCAATTAGTTGTTAAATCAAGGGAGCATGCATCGCCTTAGAAAATGCAAGTTAATGATGAAAACACACGTATATTGTGTGAAATGAATGCCTTACCTTATATGTAATATGTTCGTTCAATCCCAACAATCTAACTCTTCACCAATATGTTGTTCTCATTTGTTTTTTGCTTGAGAATTTGGTTGGGAAGGGTTGAAATAGATTAAGAACATTTACAACACTTTTGGGAAAAAGAAAGGTCGGTTTATGGTAGCTAGGTAGGGTTTTTGCATGACTGTGAATTTGAATGACAAAGAATTAGGGTTTCTGCGCACAAATCACACACATACACAAACACACACACACACACACACACACACACACACACACACACACACACACACACACACATATATATATATATAATTTTCACACTTTACCCTGGTAATGACTCCAATTACTACGATAATCGCATGATTAGTACATTGAAAATTAGGGTTTTTAGCGCATTACCGCAATAACCAGAATGCATAAATTTTTAGTTTTTTCAAACATTACTGCAATAATGATTTTGATTACTGTGGTAACTAGAACAATGCCATTTTCATACATTTATGGTTCATTCAAGCATTATCGCGATAATTCAACTCATTATCACGATAATCAGGGCCTTGTGTTATTTTTTGTGTCTTCTTAATATTCTCCAAATTTTCTATTAATATTTATATTTATCCCAAGTTTATTTCCACTTGTATTTAATGATTGGGAAGCAAACATTTACAATTTTTAAATTATTTATTTATTTATTTTATATTTAAGACTATCAAAATTTTATAATTCGTTTATTGACTTTTAGGGTATTACAGTAACTCTACTCCTACACAACCTCAACAATAAGGTGTACCATGACTACAAAAATATCTTTTCCTCACTTGTCAATACAAGTGTTTTCAGGGATTACTTAAAAAAGAGATTAGTGAGGTGAGCTCAAGTGCCCAGTGGATCATATACAACACATCTAAAACATTATCAAAGTCAAAAACATCAAACATGCAAACACTTATAAAGCATTAATCATTTCAAGCAATTCAATTGTTTAAGTTAACACTAAGACCAAAAGGGATCTCCTCGGTATTCCCATGTGTCTGAACTCTTGGAAGTAATGCCCCAAAAGCCAATTTCTCATGTAACACCCCAACCCCCGCATCTTTCCATCAGAGTGAATACATTGCCACCGTTCTTAGTGGACTTAACAAACGGC
>JAJIYU010012906.1:0-14217 GCA_030144865.1 Tinospora cordifolia
ATATTATTTTAAAATTGTTTACTGCAGTTCTTTTCTAAATGAAATAATGTTTATAACAATTTTTTCTTGAATATCTGCTATGTTTTATATAGCTAAACCACAATTTTTTTTCATTTTTTAACAACTTAATTAAAATTCATTCTAATACAGTCTTTAATTAAATATATAAAAAAAATCTTTTCTAATACAATTACGGATTATAAATATAAAAATTATACAATATAAATAATAATTATATAAGCATTATAAAAATATTTTTAATATAAAAATTAGATTATTATCTATAAAAAATATCATGTAATTTATGTGGAGAGAATATATATATATAGTACATAAAAATAATAAAATTAAGAATTAGTTTCTAATGTAATCATAGATTTTTTTTTTTTTTTGAGGTAGCAACATATTTTTTTTTTTTTTTCTTTGAAAGCAAAATAAGTTGCTTTGTCTTTGGTAATTAGTTATATACCATAATGTCTGTTTTTAGATTTTTTTTTTTTTTTCAACCATTGGTAAAGGGTCACGTAGGCCACTCCTGCATTTATGGAGGCGCCTCAGCATTTAAGATCCAATTGGCTGTCCAAGTGGGCTCCGAATGTTATGACGGACTGCATTGATCGTGGATTTTAAAATAAATGAGCCATATCAAACTAGAGGTCCTACAACTTAATGGTAAGGATCTTGTAAATTTTATAGTTGACTTGATTCTTTTGATTCTTATATTGTCCTTTTTAAGCTCGTCTTGGTGCAAAAAAAATACTCAATTTAACTATTCACACATTAAGTAGTTTAAGCACTACTAGTGAAAAATATGATAAGACAAATATGCTCTATTTGCAATTATGACAATAGTACTAGGCTGATCAAATAAATGCAAAAAGTAAAAGGACACGCAGCAGTTAATTACACAGTTTAGCTCAAACGTCCTACATCTACGGGGTCTTTCCCAGTTTGAGAATTCACTAAGTTTGTAAGTTACACAGAACTTCAGCAGGTTCAACGACCTCTGACAGTACACAACAAACAGGGGAACTCAAAACACACTTTGTCAAGAAGACTGTAGCAAGAAACAATGATCTATTATTTTCTGTCAGCTCTACAGATTCAACTCTGTAACCAGAAATAACCAGTACTGAAAAGGACTATAACTTCTTTGATCACTCAAACACAATAAAATAAACACTAATACAGTTCACAAGATCGTTGAACAACTCTAATTGAATATCTTCTCAAGTGATAACTGGAATCATGATGCATCTTCCAATAAATGGATTGAAGGAATAGACCAAGAGGATGGAGCAACAAGAGAAACTGGGTTCACTGTGATACAGACTGTCATGACAGACGGGATGCATATCAGAAATCAAGGATCTTCCAAAAACGAGCAAGACAATCATCATGATTAGGAAACATTGAATCGATAGTAATCTGGGATCCTTCCAAATCTGTGTCAACGGTTTGCAATCAGCAAAAAATGTTTCCAAAATGCTTTCCTTCAAAAAATAGATGAGTAAAGGAAATTGAAAACATATTGTAAAGGATCTTTTTGGAAACACCCATTGCTTACTTGTTTTGTTTAAAAAGATTCCAATTCTTTTTTAATGTAAAAAGGGAAACAAGAGCAAAGAAAATTTAGAAAATATGAACAACCATTTTTTATCATTGTGTTCACTAGAAAAAAGAAAGTATACTAAGTATAGAGGACAAGAACATATGGACACCAAACATGCCAATTGAGGTTAACCTACGTGATTCCTAACAATCTCCATTTTTGGCATTGTTTGGTGCAAACATTTGAGTATGAGCAACATGATAAGCAAAACAAAACTGAAAACCAACAAAAATAGTAAGAACAAAACAACTGTCCTATGAACAAAACAACTTTCTTATCGTCGGCCTAAACTAATCCATGCTATTAGCAAAAACTAGAAGAGTCCAATGTAAGTCTAATGTCTCCCCCTTAATTTGTGCCAAACAATGGCAAACTCAGTCATCATTGGCAAACATATGAAGATGAGATTGGATGTGATGTTGTTCAACCGAGATGAACGCAAAACAAGCCTTGAGATAACCAACATAGCTGGACGAAGTCAAAAAAGTGGCAGGAGCTGCATTCAAAAAAGTGTAGTGAGGAGGAATCTGCCACTCCCCCTCAATGTCACACTTGTGAGAACCATCTAACAGTTTACGAAGAAGGCGAAACTCTCCCTGAATTGGAGAACGCTCAACTGGGAGAACAGAAAGAGAACACCGCTGGGCAAGATAAGCAGTGATGGTACATGGAAGCATGAGTTTATTGTAGGAGGACGCAGATTAAGCAGTTTTGGCCACGGAGTCGAACATGTTCTATCCCATGTTGAGAGGAATGTCATGACTGATAGTGTAGAGTAAGAGGGCCCTATCTCGATACATAGTAGAATTATGCGTGGATGGTAACCAAACAGCGATTGACAATCGAAATAAGAGGAAATGTTTAATGGTCAGGGAGGCAGCCTTAAGGCCATCGGACCTAGGCCAGACACAATCAGCATCCCCTCGTTAAGGCCCGGGCAACCTCATCCATATCAACATCCATTTCAAAAGGCTTCAGAGGATCACAAGCAACATCCGAAAGCCAAAAAAACGATTGAGATCAAAAGGAGAGAAAGGAACAATCATGCTGCAGACATAGGTGACATGATACCAGGACGAGGAAGGAGAGGAGATTTCAGAGGAATGATTCGCATAGAATTTGCGAACCAGGGAGGGAGAATAGAAGGAATGGTAGGTAACGGAGTTCTACAGCTGTTGGGAGTCTAGCATAGCAGCAATGCCGGCCTTGACAAAATCAGGACGATGAATAACACGTTCGACAAGAAATAACTTGTTTTTGAGCTTGGAACAAAGAGTTTGGTTTGTCTTATCGAAGAAGAGGAGACTGTAAACGTCAGAGGCACAAATGGACGGGACATGAGGAGGAGGTTGAGAAAAACTAGAAGCAGAGAAGCTAGGGTCAGAAGGGCCAGGGGCAAGGGATGGAACAGATTTCTTAGCGACAGTCTTGACACGACAACATTTGGAAGAGGGAACATTCAATGGAGTAGGGGAAACATGGGGATCAGAGGCAACAGGGGAATCAAATACAGCAGGGGAAGACGCAAGAACTCATGAAGAAGTGGAGCGAGAGAGGTTACCTTTACGATTGATGGGACGTGAAGACAGTAGTGGAGCGGCAGGAGGCAAGTGAAACAACCTGGTCAAAATTTCAGCAATCGAAGCATCATCATCAGAAGCATCTGATTCGATTTCCATGGGAACAGGTCAAGCAACTTTGCGAACGACAGGCTTGGGTCCAAATTTGTTGGAGAATCGGAGGGGTGGAGCAAAAGTGCGACCGAAAGATGACATGGAGAACACCATGATGAAAAAGAGGAAACAGAAGATGTGATGGAGAAGGGAGAGGAAAGAAGGAGACACGTGACTGTGAGATGGGAGGTGCAAACGGCGATCGAAATATAAAGAAGAGAAGGAAGCGAACCCTAGAAGAGACATGAATGGCAGATGCATCTTATTGGCCAGAATTTTGAGAGGCGGATAGAAAGGGTGAGACACGAAGAAATAAAATCCAACAATCTAGAATAAGTGAAGAAGAAAGAAAATAAATAGATACTTATACTTAGAGTAGAGAAGATCAGTGTTTACCTAATGCAGATTCCCAATGCTGCCCATAATTGTTCAAAACGAACTGCATCAAGAGGTTTCACGAAAATGTCTGCTAACTGATTCTCAGTTAAGACATGATGTAGGACAATTGTCTTATCCTCAACTAATTCTCTAATAAAATGATGTCAGATATCTATGTGTTTTGTTCTAGAGTGTTGCACGGGATTCTTGGAGATATCAATGGCACTCTTATTATCACAATATAAAATTATATTATCATTAGATGTACCTTAGTATGCTAACATCTGTTTCATCCAAAGCATTAGGGCACAACAACTCCCAGCAGCTATGTATTCAACTTCTACAGTTGACAGGGAGACACTGTTTTGTTTTTTGCTCATCCAAGCAACTAAGTTGTTACCTACATAAAAACATCCACCTGTGGTACTTTTTCTATCCTCTATGTTACCTGCCCAATCAGCATCATTATATCGTACAAGATCAAGATTACTATCTCTAGACATCCAAATACCATATTCATGGTTCCACTCAAATATATGAGAATTCGTTTTATGGTTGTTAAGTGAGATTCTTTAGGAGTAGCCTTATATCTAGCACAGACACCTACACTGTAACTTAGATCAGGCCGGCTGGCAGTCAAGTAGAGCAAACTACCTATTATACTTCTATATAAGTTTTGATCAACTTCTTTCCCATCAATGTTTTTAGACACCTTGATGTTTGTACTGATGGGTGTTGCACGTGTTTGGCATTTTCTAGACCAAACTTTTTAACGATGTTTCTAGCATACTTGGTTTGCGAAACAAACGTACCTTTGTTGCTTTGTTTGATTTGCAAACCCAGAAAGTAGGTCAATTCTCCTACCATGCTCATTTCAAATTCATCCTTCATCAACTTGGCAAATTCGTTAGAAAGTTCAAGTGAGGTGGATCCAAAAACAATATCATCAACATATATTTGGGCTACCACTAGATGAGTATTGATAGTTTTCAAGAAGAGTGTTTTGTCAATCATACCTCTAGTATACCCTTTGTTGTTAAGGAAGTTTGTACGGCGTGCGTACCATGCTCGAAGTGCTTAGTTTAGGCCATACAATGCCTTTTTAAGTTTGTAAACATAATCTGGATGTTGGCTGTCAACAAATCCCTTAAGTTGTTCAACAAAGACTTCATCATGCAAGTAACCATTAAGAAATGCACTCTTTACATCCATTTGATGCAGCTTGAATTTTTGAGCACATACAAATGCTAAAAGGATCCGAATGGACTCCAACCTTGCCACAAGGGCAAATGTTTCATCAAAATCAATACCCTCAATCTGCGCGTACCCTTGCACGGCCAAACGAGCTTTGTTTCTTGTGATGTTACCATGTTCATCAATTTTATTTTTGAAGACCCACTTTGTTCCAATGACATTGACATCAGCTAGTCTAGGGACTAATTCCCAAACTTTACTTCTTTTGAATTGTTCCAATTCTTCTTGCATTGCAACAATCCAACTTTCGTCTTGAAGGGCTTATTTAACATTCTTGGGTTTAATTGATGAGGTTTAGCATGAAAATCTCACCATTTCTCTATAATTTTTGCGTGGTACGCTTGGAGTCTGCCTTCCTTGGTTCAAATCACCAATCATCAGTTCAGCAGCATGATTCAATTGCACTCTTGATGAAGGTTCTTTGACAGCTTCAGTAACATAATTTTCTGGTTGATTATTTCAACAACTGTTTCACTTTCTGTAGTGAAAGTTGGTCCATCTGCCTCTTCTGAAATTTTAGAATCACTTTTTATCACAGATTCTTCAATCTATTCACACATGATATTTTCATTCTTATCATAGTCACGTACAGTGATGTTTATAGACTCCATTACGCACTGAGTGCGATTACTGAAATCACGATACACTCTGTTGTTTGTGGCATAACCACAGAAGATCCCTTCATCACTTCTTGCATCGAATTTTCCCAGTTGATCTTTGTCATTTAAGATAAAACACACACTTCCAAAGATATGAAAGTAATTTACATTGGGTTTCCTGCCTTTTCATAGTTCATACGAAGTTTGAGAAATCCCTAGTCAAAGATATACTCTGTTGATGTTGTAAGCTGCAGTATTTACTGCTTCAGCCCAGAATTTTGAAGACATATTAGCAGCCTGAAGCATGACTCTAGCCATTTCTTGAAGACTTCGATTCTTTCTTTCCACAACACCATTCTGCTGAGAAGTTTTTGGTGCTGAGAACTCGTGGCTAATCCCATATTCATTGCAGTAGTTTGTGAAGAATTGATTTTTGAAATCTCTCCCATGATCACTTCTAACTTTTTGGATACTAATTCATTTTTCATTTTGCAACTTTGTACACAGATTTTCAAAGTTGTCAAAAGTCTCTAATTTTTCTCTAAGAAAAGTAACCCAGGTAAATCGAGAGAAATCATCTACACAAACATAAACATACCTCTTTCATCCGATACTTTCAGTTTGCATTGGCCCAAAAAGATCCACTTGAAGAAGTTCCCAAATTCTAGAAGTGATGGTAAGCTGAATAGGTGAATGTTTTGCTTTTTTTTATTTTCCAAGTTGGCACGGACCATAGACAGCAACCTAATTAGAATTTATTTTGGTAATCCTCAAAGAGTTTCAATTTTGCTAATAGTTTTGACGGTCTTGAAGTTCATGTGGCCAAGTTTTTGATACCAGATTTCCATCGAGTTTAGGACAAAATTATAACATTGTTTTAGGAGAGTCATAATGCATTTTACAACTTCATAGTAGTTGTCTGGAGTTCTTGCACCTTTCATGATAGTCATTCTTGATATGTCAATAATCTGACATCCCTCTTTGGTGAAGTTTACAGTAAATCATTGTCACATAGTTGACTGATGTTGAGTAGATTGGTTGTTAGTCCTTCAACGAACAACACATCGCTTAGTTTTGGCAAGCCAGCAACACTTAAGGTTCCTATGCCAAGAACTTTTTCTTTTCCTCCATCTCTGAAAGTAACATGACCATCTTCTCCTACACAAAATGAGGTTAGAAAATGTTTGTTACTTGTCATATGTTTAGAGTATCCACTGTCCAGATACCATATTTCATCTGATTGAGCTGACAGTGCAATGTGGGCTACTAATGCATGATTTTTTTTCTTTTGGAACCCATTTCAATAATGGTTTTTTTTTCTTCTTATTGTTTTGCATTATGTTGTAGTGAAGATTGTGGCATTGTCTCCTTTTATGACATTTCTTGTTGCAGTAGTAATGGACTGATATTGTGGTTGTTCTTCCATGATGAGTGTGTTGCTCCTTTTGATCAGTAGTGACTTTTGAGCTAGACTGATTTTTGTGCAAGGATTCATTTTTTGAATCCAAGCCCTCTTCGATCATATGGAGTTTTTCCCATATTTAAGATTTTAGTTAGCTTGGCCTTTCTAGTGTTCAGGCGATTCAAAGTCTGTTCAACAGTTTTCAGCTTACTTGTAAGTTCTTCGATCCTTTGTTCTTTTTCTTTGACAACATCTTCCAAAACTTTAAAGGACTCTAACATTTTGTGAACACGTTCCTCTAGATCTTTATTTAGTGAGTGAACTTGTACACAGTTTTCATACATGAGTTCATATGAATTTCTAAAATCTTCTGAACTTACTTCGTCATCTTCGCTTCCAAACTCGTGTGAGACTGTTGCACCAGAGTTTGCACTACATTCAATTCTGATAGGAGCAGTGAATGCGATGAAATTGTTTGTAGTTTCTTCTTCTTCTTCCTGGTTGTTTTCAGAGTCATCGCACCATGTAGCATTCATAGATTTTTTTTTGGTAGTGTTGACACATTCACCCTGAAAGTGTCCAATACCCTCGCATTCGTGACATTTTTTTTACAGTATTGATGCATTCAGCCTGAATGTGCTATATGCCTCCACACTTGTGGCATTTAATGTTCCTGAAGCGATTATCAGGCTTAGATGAATCAGTAACAAATTTTTGTTTTCAAACCTGTTCTTTGAAGATGAGTTGAACTTCCTGTATTTTTTGATAAATTTGTTGAAGTTTCTGGTTATCAAAGCAAGCTCGTCTTGAGTTTGCTTGAAACGTTCTTGTGTCTTCCTCGGACCATTCAGACTTTGGCTTGGCACTAGAGCTGTTTTCTGAGGTGGGAGGTGTCCAACCTTTTTCAACAACTCTCTAAGCCAATTCATCAATTGATTGGATGAATATGTGCATCTTAGTTTTCCAGTAGGTGTAACTTCCTTCTTCAAGAAGTGGTGGTCTAGTGATAAACACACCTTCTTTGGGATGATGTCTAATCGTAGTAGAGTAACCCATACCTACAAAAAAGGATCTCACTAGCCGGGTTAATGGCTTTAAGAAGAATGTGTGACCTACTCTGATACCAATTGAAAAATATGATAAGACAAATATGTTCTGTTTGCAGGTATGACAATCGTACTAAGCTGATTAAATAAATGTTAAAAGTAAAAGGACAAGCAACAATTGATTACACAGTTCGACTCAAACGTCCTACATCAGCGGGGCCTTGCCCAGTTTGAGAATCCACTAAGTTTGTAAGTTACACAGAATTTCAACAAGTTCAACAACCTCTGACAATACACAACAAATAGGGGAACTCAAACACACTTTGTTAAGAAGACTGTAGCAAGAATCAGTGATCTATTATTTTCTGTCAACTCTACATATTCAACTTTATAACCAGAAATAACCAATACTGAAAAGGACTACGACTTCTTTGATCACTCAAACACAATAAAATAAACATTAATACAGTTCACAAGATAACCGCTGAACAACTCTAATTGAATGTCTTCTCAAGTGATAACTGAAACTGTGATGCATTTTCCAATAAATAAATTGAAGGAACAGAGCAAGAGGATCGAGCAGCAAGAGAAACTGGGTTCACTGTGATACAGACTGTCATGACAGATGGGATGGATATCAGAAATCAAAGATCTTCCAAAAATGAGCAAGACAATCATTATTATTAGGAAACACTGAATCGATAGTAATCTAGGAGCCTTCCAAATCTGTGTCAACGGTCTGCAATCATCAAGGAATGTTTCCAGAATGCTTTCCTTCAAAAAATAGATGAGTAAAGGAAATCGAAAACAGATTGTAAAAGATCTTTTGAGGAAGGAAGTTAATTTGAAAAACAGTAATAATATGTTTTTGGAAATACCTATTGCTTACTTGTTTTGTTTAAAAAGATGCCAATTCTTGTTTAATGTAAAAAGGGAAACAAGAGCAAAGAAAATATAGAAAATATGAACAGCCATTTTTTATCATTGTGTTCACAAGAAAAAAGGAAAGTATACTAAGTATAGAGGACAAGAACATATGGACACGAAACATGTCAATTAAGGTTAACCTACATGATTCCTAACAACTAGGAATGGATTAACTGAAAACCACTTAGGTCAATATAATATACAACAAAAAAAAAGATTAAAACCTAAGGCTAATATCACCCGTAAGTTCTTGTAATTTGTTTTAAAGTCAACCCATCTAACAGTTTACTTTAACTTTGTTTGATCTACTTGGTTAACTTAATATGTTTTAATTATGTATTGGCCTTTTAATCCATCTTGTCGCCCAAAACTCTTCAACTAAACTATTAGCACGGCTGTGATTATATTATTATTTGTAAGCATCAAAATATTGAAAATGATTAAAGTGAAAAATTACTTAGGCCTCCCACTAGTAAATGCTCATTATTTGCAATATATATATATATATATATATATATTGTAGGAGCAATGGCAGCACCGGCAAGCAGCAGGTGGGACGAGTAGCAGTCAATGATGACAACAACGGCAACGCCGAGTGTGTGACACTAGTAGTAGTAGCAGCAGAGAAGAAGCAAAGCAAGGACTAGTAGTGATGCAACGATGGCGCAATAGAAACAAGGACGAAAGCAGTTTTAGTAGCAACAGGGGCGAGCAATTGGAGGGGGTGAGCAGTGATGCGACGACGTGATGGGCAAGCAAGTGCAACAAATAGCGACGATGGGCAGTAGGTGCAAAAAAGGCAAAGCAGAACAAAGAAGAAGAACGACAAATAGTAACGGCAGCGTTGACAAAGAAGACGAACAACTATTGTTTCTTCGTTGGGGCAACGAAGCAAAACAATTGCAGTAGGGCAACAAAGCAGAAGAATTGCAGTAGTGAAGAGGGAATGATTGCAGCAGTGAAGATGAGCGAACAAGAAAATGTATAGTGAAGAAGAAAACATAACAAAACCGCATCCTTCTTGTATTTACTAGTTGGTTCATAGCCACCACACACAATGGTGATGAAAATATTTTGATATAGTTGATAATATTTTAAGTTATATGTTATAATTGAAACTTTATTAAAAACATGGGTGTATATTATTGTAAGTATGTTTTTTTATATATATTTTTCATCATTTTCTCCAAAAAATTGAAAAAAAAATTGTTAAAGGCTTTTGACCCAACTCTTGTATGCCAAACAATTTAGCTTGCAAGGGCCACATAGAACTTTTATGTTGGGCCGGATAAAACTAATATTGGCAATGCTAGACAGGTTGTTCTTTCAAACAAGCTTATTTTCTAGCGCACAATGATCAACGTATGCTCTTTTTTTTTTGCTCACCACCAAGGCTGGAAATGTGTTTTCCATACTGTTTGGCCAAATGTGTCAATTTCGGACACCAGTTATTTCAACTTGTTTTAGTATTTTTTTAACTAGAGAAAACTTCAAAACTCAAACATAAAAATATTATATAAGATAACAATGATGGAAAATTATCACCTAAGATCACCGTGAATTACATTAATATAAATAAATAAACATACATCATGTCATGTAGATGCCAATTTTGAAAAGAAAATCAACAGATCTTCAATCTTTTCACTTTCGCTTGTGACATGCTTGATGGAGAGCAAAACTATGTGCATAAAAAATTTCTTTGGAAAATCCCTTGTGAAAGATTGGGACCTGCGTCATTATTTATTTATAAAAAAAATTAAATTCAATTATTGGAGTTGGTTTCATCAACAAACTCTATAACTTCCTAAATTTATTTTACCTTTTTTTCCTTTGATATTAGATGATAAATATTATAATTTATAATTAAACTAGAAAATATATAACTTTCTCCCACTTGGTTTAATTATAAATTATACAATTATTAATTAATAAAGTTAATTATCTAATATCATCCTACTTTGACTTTATTAAATGATATTACAAAACAAGTAGGGAGAAGAATGATAAATCTCATAATGCATATACATGAGTTGACTAAAAATAAATGTCGTGCTTAGTTCTAACGGTGTCTCAATGAAGGACACAACAGTGTCTTAGTTGAGGACACAACAGTATCTCAATTAAGGACACAACAATAATATACTCACAAATATAAAGTGTCGGAATTGAGTCATTACAATAACTCCAACTAACTAAATACATCAACAAAGTTCGCAAAACCCATGTGAGCAACATGCTTGTTATACAACATAGGTGGCAAACCCTTAGACATGGGATTAGCAATCATATGTCGTGTACCAATGTGTTCCACTGACACTAGTTGATTCTGAATCCTCTCTCTAACAACAAGATCTTTAATGTAAATATATTTTGACCTTCTAGAACTCTTGTTGTTCTTAGAAAACATAATCGTTGTAGAGTTGTTACAAAAAATCTTCAACGGTCGAGAAACTAAATCAACCACCTAAAACCCTAAGATAAAATTCCGTAACCAAAGTGCTTGTGAAATGAACTCACAACGGGCTACAAACTCTACTTCCAAGGTGGATGAAGTTGTCAGGGTCTATTTCATGCTTTTCCATAATGTCGCTCCTCTAGCCATAAGAAAAATGTAATCTGAAGTGGATTTCTTACTATCTGAACAACTAGCAAAATCAAAATTCATGTATCCAATTACTTCAAGTACATCCATCTTTTTGTATGAGAGCATAAAATCTTTAGTGTGTTGCAGATATCTTAAAGCCTTTGTCACTTTCTAATTGTTCAAACTTGGATCACTTTGATCTCTACCAAGCACCCCGACAACAAACGCAATGGTTGGTCATGTGCAAACCTGAGCATACATAAGACTTCTAACAACAGAAGCATATGGAATGTCTTTTATTTGTTCCCATCTTTATTTGTTCTTGGACACTAGAACTGATTAAATTTATCTCCTTTAACAATAGGAGCATTTCCACCTTTTACAGTTTTGCATGTTGAATGTTTTAAGAATCCTATCAATATAGGTTCTTTGTGACAATCCAAGAAGTCCAAGAGATCTATCTCAGTGAATCTCTATGCCAAGGACAAAAGAAGCCTCAACAAGATCCTTCATCTCAAAATTTTGAAATACAAATTCTTTAGTATCATGTAACATTCCTAGATCACTGGTAGCTAGTAATATATCTTCAACATACAAAACTAAGAAATTAAATTTTCTCCCAATGACTTTGAAATAAATGCACTAATCAAATTTATTTTCTTCAAAACCAAAAGATCATATTACTTCATCAAATTTTAAGTACCATTCCCTATAAGCTTATTTTAATCCATATATGAACTTCTTGAGCTTGCAAACTAAATTTTCCTTGCCTTCAGTTTCAAAACCTTCTAGTTGAATCATATAACCATCCTTAAACAAAGAACCATTTAGAAATACAGTAGTAACATCCATTTGATGTAATTCTAGGTCAAAACAAGCTACCAATGCCATTATAATCCTAAAGGAATCTTTCTTGGATAGAGGAGAAAATGTTTTTCTTTATCGTTAATATCATTTTGTTGAGTAAAACTCTTAGCAACTAGTCTAGCCTTGTATCTTTCAACTTTACCTTTAGAGTCTTTTTTAGTTTTAAACATCCATTTACAACCAATGGGATTGACTCCATTAGGGTAAGTCAACTAGATTTCAAACATCATTTTTATACATGGAATTTAACTTAACTTTCATTGCATTGTACCATTTAGGAGCATGAATACAATTCTTGGCTTCAAAAAATGTTTTTGAATCATTTTTTCACCTATGTCGAAATCACATTCTTGTAGATAGACTATATACTCATTTGGTATATTATGTCTCCATTTTCTCTATGATCTCCTTAATGGCATATTAGCTATTGTTTCTATTAAGATATCATTAATTGTAGTTTTCATATAAGGTATGTACTCATCAGACTCTCGGTGAATTTCATCACTCTCTGGTGTGGTAATAACTAGAAATGAAATTTTATATTGAGGAATGAAATCCAATTAATGGTCTTCCTCAAATACCATGTGTCTGGGCTTCTTACCTACATTATCAGTATCATCATTAATGAACATAACATTCAAAGTCTCAATGGTCCTCCTCAAATACCATATGTCTAGGCTTCTTACCTACATTACCAGTATCATCCTTAATGAACATAACATTCAAAGTCTCAATTAATTTGGTACTATTAGATGGGCAATAAAATCTATAATCTTTAGATCATTCTGGATAACTAACAAATGAGCAAGTGATTGTTTTCGGATCAAGTTTTCTTTCATGTGGGTTAAATAATCCAGCTTCTACTTCACAACCCCAAACACGCAAGTGATTAAGACTAGGTATTCCACCTGTCCATAACTCAAAAGGTGTTTTGGTAACTGCCTTTGAAAGTACTCTATTAAGAATATATGCAGCAGTTCTTAAAGCTTCACCCCACAATAATTAAGGTAAGTCTGAATGACTCAATGTAGACCTACCATATTCATCAGAGTGTGGTTTCTTCTTTCAACAACCCATTTTGCTTAGGTGTACTTGGCATAGTATGTTGGGCTACTATACCACTCTCGTAGATACTTAGCAAATGGCCATGGATTTCGAACTATTTGATTGTACCTCCCATAGTATTCACTACCATGATCAGATCGAACAACCTTAATTTTCTTGTCAAGTTGTCATTCAACTTCTATTTTATATTATTTAAATGCATCTAAAGTCTATGTTTTCTTATCGATCAAATACACATAACCATAATGTGAGTAATCATCAATAAATGTTATGTACTACTTATTACCAATAGTGTTAGCAATATGAAATGGGCCATAGATGTTAGTACATACAAGTGCTAAAAGTTTATTACTCCTAGTAACACCCTTACTTATGGACTTGGTCATTTTAGCTTCAGCACAATTAGTGCAAAAAACAAGGTCTGAAAAATCTAGTGTCTCCAAGACTTCTTCTCTGACCAACCTTTCCAGTTTTGTTCTATATATATGGCCTAAACATTTATGCGACAACATGGAAGAATGAACATTAATAGCATTATGTTTGGTAGTCACATAAAATGATAAAAGAGATTGAGAAAATGAGGCATCAAGGTTCAAAATATAAAGATTATCAACTAGAGATCTTGAACCAATACATTTAAAGTCATAGAAGGAACATTTGCGGAAGGAACATTTAAAGTTTTGTTTATAAAGTCTGGACACAAAAATTAAGTTTCTAGACATAGATGGAACAAAAATTAAATTATCCAAAAGAAGAGAAAAATCATTATCTAATACTAGGTGTATTATGCCAATAGCTCAAACTTGA
>JAJIYU010012907.1:0-14228 GCA_030144865.1 Tinospora cordifolia
ATCTTTAAGACTATTTTTCTGCTCACATAATATATTTTTATAGCAGAAAATAACTCAAATAGGCTTTTAAATCCTATTTTTCGTAATTTTTTTATATTTTTTCTTAAAAACCCCATTGCTCAATCGTTCACCAAAATTCCATTTGATATCCAAAATTCATAATTTTGGTGTCGATAGGTACGTATTTTCGTTCTTTGCATTTCTATAGCTTCAAATCAAGCTTTCATTGGGATTTAACACTATCAAAAGCCTATCAAGAGGTTATAAAACTTTGAGTATTTATTTTGAAATCAACAGGGCAAACTAACACAATCTAACCACATATCTGTGATCTACTCATCACCAAGAGTGTTTTGGTATAACTTTTCTAGAGTTTTACTCACGGTGGGAAAATACCCAATTTTTGGGTACGGTACAAAACACCGATTTTACTAAAAATTACACCGATAAGATTGTAGTATTCAGCTTATATAGCATTTTTGTAACTGAAATTTGGAGAAAAACCTTACCTACGCGATGAATTCGGCGAAAAATTGGATTTTCCCCTTTTAATTTTCTTTTCCCTCTGTTCTCGACGTTCTGCGTTTCTAAAATACAAAAGTCGTTCAATAGCCGTGATTTAAATACAAAAGCCATGATTTGTTATATATATAACCGAAAATAATCCCAAGTTTACCCCGATTTAGAAACTAATTCCAATTTTACCTTGGTTTTAATTCCATAAATACCTACCTTTTATAAATAATTTCATATGCGTATACCTTATATAAATTAATTCCATATGCGTATACCTTATAGAACTTATTCTCGATTTTACCCAAAATCATATATTTACTTATAATATTTTTTTTAATAATTTTTGATATTTTTGCCCCAGTTCTCTCTTTTTTTTTTTTCAAAATCAGTTCAAAAAGGCCCCCATAAGTATCCTTTTTATTTTCCAATTTTTTTCCAACTTCAACCAACGTGATTTATTTTATTTCTTTAATAAATATTGTAATAAACATTTAAATCTCGTTTTCGAACATTTTTATATTTATTTAGTATTTTAAAAAATTCATTTATTTCTTTTTCTAGATCTCTGTATAAATGACATTTTATACATAATATAGTTTAACTAATTTATACGCGTAACTTATATTAGTACTACATGTATATAATTAACACATATGTACACGAGTGGTCTATACAAATACATATATTTATACACATTTACCTTTATTTAAATTAATTTATACGTCATAAAAATTACGGGTTGATACAGCTTGAGTTTCAGAATTGATCTCTCTCCCTAGATCTGGAGCACAGAGGGTATTCCCGTTCGGTCTAAATTACGACTGAATTAATATATTGGTTGAATCGAATTAATCTCTGAAAGTGTTTGATCTGCTTGCATTGTCTGGTTGGAATAATGGATTAAATAGATGGAATGATTCACTAAGTTGTGTAGCTTACCCCCTTATTTTTCACAACAAGAAATTAAGCAACCTGCGAGGAGATTTTTCCATAGAAAGTTTTATTTATTTTATTGTAAGGCACATCGGCCCAAGTAGAATCATGTATTTTCAGCTTTAAATCTATTTTTCGCTATAATGGAATATTGTACTTGGAATTATTGAATTAACAAATGAAGAATCTTCTTTACTATGATGTCATTTTGTACATAGACTAATGTACACAGGAACCCTAATACATTTGGGTCTAAGAAGAAGAAAATGTAGCACGGGCCCGTCTCCCGGGCATCCCAAGATTTTTTGATCAAAGAGAATTGAACCGTCAGATGACGTAGAAAATGGGACTTGGGAGGCGGGGTGTTACAGTATTGGACACTCAACAATCATTCAAACCTATAAACCAGCTAAGGATTGGTGCTTACATTGTTTCTTCGTCGAAACCCCTTGATCAAGCCTTAAAAACGGGATCTTGTTTCAATTTGTTCAACCCCTTCAACTCAACAACCAAATAACCATCATAAATCATCCACATTAGTGTCCAAACACACACAAGGAAAGGGAAAAGTTCTCACCATGTTTGTCTTTGGTTTCTAGCCACTATACCCTCAACATAAAACTCTCAAATGGATTTCCATCCTTTTAATTTACTAGCCATTGATAATTACTTTAGATGAGATCAAAATTAAGGGAAACTCAAATGAAATCAGGGAACTCACCTTCAAATCACCCTTGAGTCGTCTCCTCCAAACCCCAAGCTGTTTCAGTGAGAAATGAGAAAGTTAGGGCTTGAATCCTTTTAAATCTCGCGCAATGACCGTAGTCAGCACTTCACGGACCGCGATTGGCACTTTGCGGACCACGGTCAGCACTTTACGGACCACGGTCAGCACTTTATGGACCACGATCAACACTTTACAGACCGCGGTCGGCACTTTACGAACTGCGGTCACCCATGTGACCTATTTTTTTTGGATTTCTCATCTGATGACCACGGTCGCTGATGACCTGGGTCGCCAATGACTGCGGTCGCCAATGACCTAGGTCGCCAGTACAAAAATATTTTTTCAACATTTTCTCCAAGATTTTCCTCCAAATTCTAGTACATGATGCTATTTTATTTTGTTATCAAACATTAATACAAACATTTAAAACATGGTTTCACATATTTTTACATTTGTTTCATAATTTTTAAAAATCCATTTTCGATTTGTATGCATTTGAAAATTTTGGGGTATTACAATCTACCCCCCTTGAAAGAAATTTCGTCCTCGAAATTTAAATAAAAAGTACCTGCGTAATGTGTCCAATTACTTATGCCTGGCGAAGAGATCTAGGTACTTCCTCTGCATTTCACATTCTAACTCCCAGGTCGCCTCCTCCAGGTTATGATACCTCCACAGGACCTTAACCAGGGTTATATCCTTGGTCCTGAGACTCTGCACCTTACGATCAAGAATTCTAATTGCTGGCTCCTCGTAAGTGGCATTGTCCCGAAGTACTACATCCTCCCACTGTATAACATGAGAAGGGTCTGGCTCGTACTACCGAAACATCGATATATGGAACACATTATGTATTGAGGACAATCTGTTCGGCAAATCCAGCTCATAAGCGCATGCACCAATCCGTCTAATAATCTCAAACGGACCAATGTACCGTGGTGCTAGCTTCTCCTTCACTCCAAACCGTCGGATCCCTTTCTGTGGACTAACTCTCAAGAATACTCGATCACCTGGCTGGAACTCTAGGGGTTTCCTCCTCCTGCCAGCATAGCTCTTCTGTCTGCTTTGTGCTGTGGCTAGTCTCTACTAGATTTGCTTCACCTGTTGGTTCATTTCCTCACTCAACTCAGGTCCAATGAGTACCTGATCCTCAAAATCTACCCAACAGGATGGTGATTTACAAGGTCTGCCGTATAATGCCTCATATGGAGCCATCTTGATGCTTGCCTGATAACTTTTATTGTATGCAAACTCGGCAAGATGTAGATGCTTACTCCAATTTCCTCTGAAGTATATGGCACATGCTCTCAACATATCCTCCAGTATCTGTATAACCCTTTCTGACTGCCCATCTATTTGCGGATGAAAGGTTGTGTTCATGGTGAGTCTGCTCCCCAATTCTTTCTATAAGCCCTGCCAGAATTGAGATGTAAATCTGGAATCTCTATCTGACACTATCGTCCTAGGGACACCATGAAGCCGCATAATCTCCTTAACATAAAGCTCACCCAGTCTACTCATTGTATTAGTAGATCGAATAGGTAAAAAATGTGCCAGCTTATTTAATCGATCTACAATGACCCACATGGTGTTTTCTCCCTTGTGACTTCTCGGCAGGCCGCTAACAAAATCCATTGCAATATTATCCCACTTCCATTCTGGGATTGGAAGTGGCTGCAATAGTCCTGACGATTTTCTGTGCTCGGCTTTTACTTGCTGACAAATTAGACACGGGGAGACATACTTAGCTATGTTTCTCTTCATTCATCGCCACTAGAAAGTGGTCTTCAGGTTCTGATACATTTTGTCACCACCTGGATGCATAGTATACTTCGTCTGGTGTGCCTCATCCAGTATGGTTCCCTTCGTCTGTCCAGAACTTGGCACACAGATTCTATTCCCCAATCTGAGTGCACCCTCTGCATCAAGCCTGAAGTTTGTATGCTTGCCCTGTTTGACTTCCTCAATTAGATCCATAATCCAATTATCAGTTTTCTGCTCATCTCTGACCTGGCCTAAGATATCAGGCTGGCAAGTAACTGCATACAGATATGCCTGTCTCTCATCAGTTTCTATACCCAAATTATACTGACTAATCAGCTGATACATTTGTCCCACTTCTTCATCTTTCTTGCTGGATTTTCTGCTAAGAGCATCGGCAACAACATTCACCTTGCCAAGATGATAGTGGAGCAAAAAGTTATGATCATTAAGGAACTCAATCCATCTCCTCTGTCGAAGATTCAGTTCCTTCTGGGTATATATATACTTGAGGCTCTTATGGTCTGAATAGAGATCAAAACTCTCACCATATAGATAATGCCTCCAAATCTCAAGTGCAAACATGATCGTTGCAAGCTCCAGATCATGTGTGGGGTAATTATACTCATGTGGCTTCAACTGCCTTGAAGCATAAGCCACTGCCTATCCCTGCTGCATCAGTACTGCACCCAGACTGCAAAGTGATGCGTCAGTACATAGGGTGTATTTTGTACTAGGAGTAGGTGTGATCAGTATTGGTGTTGTAGTCATTCGCTTCTTCAACTCCTAAAAGGACTTCTCACATTGATCATTCCAAATGAATTTCTCATCCTTTCTGGTTAACTTTGTGATTGGACCCGCTAATTTGGAGAAATCTTTTATGAATCTGCGATAATGTCCAGCCAACCCAAGGAAACTCCTGATCTCAGTGACTGTCGTGGGTTGCTTCCAATCAGATACTGCCTGTACTTTCTCCGGGTCTACTGCTATACCCTTTGCTAAGACAATGTGGCCAAGAAACTTGACCTGCTTCATCCAGAACTCGCACTTGCTAAATTTTGCATACAACTCATTCTTCCTCAAGGTCTCTAACACAATATGCAAATGCTGTGCGTGTTCAACCTCTGAACGGGAATATATTAGAGTGTCATCAACAAATACTACGACAAACTGATCAAGGGACTGGCTAAAAACTCTGTTCATCAGATCCATGAATGCGACTGGAGCATTAGTCAAACCGAATGGCATGACTGTGAACTCGAAGTGGCCATACCGCGTCCTGAAAGCTGTCTTCTGTAGATCTGACTCTCGGATCCATAGCTTATGATACCCTGACCTCAAATCTATCTTAGAAAAATACTGTGCTCCACTGAGCTGATCAAAAAGGTCATCAATCCTAGGTAGTGGGTATTTATTCTTGATAGTGACATGATTCAGCTTCCAGTAGTCTATACACAGTCTCATGGATCCATCTTTCTTCCTTACGAACAGTATCGAAGCTCCTTATGGTGACTCACTCTGTCTGATGAATCCCTTCGCCAGAAGCTCATCCAACTGTGACTTTAGCTTAACCAACTCCACAGGTGCCATTCTATATGGTGGAATAGCAATGGTGTCGGGATGCAACTCAATCTTGAACTCTACCTGCCTCTGCGGTGGAAGCCCAGGTAGATCCTCTAGAAACACCTCTATGTATTCCCGTACCATAGGAATCCTCTGAATATTGGTGGTTCCTTCCGCATCCTCATCTAGCAACTGCCTAAAGTCTTCTTTTTGCTTAATAGAATACAATAATGCTAGCGTCGGGCTCCTAGGCAACCTCTACATATCCCCACCTATCGTTAATATCTCCCCAGATGGCAACCTTATGGTGACTTGCCTCTTCTGGCAATCTATCTGTGCCTGATATTGGGTCAACCAATCCATTCCCAATATCACGTCATAGCCACCAAAATGGAGTAAACAGAGATCAACTGGAATCATCTGTTCTCCGAATCTGAGTTCAATTCCACAAAACTTCCTCGAACTTACTGTCTCGCCTATCAGCGTGATCACATCCAATGGTACAGCCAATGGGCTTGTTACCAATCTCAATCTGTTCACTGACTCCTCAGAAATAAAAGATCTTGTGGCATCAGAATCAAACAACACATGCACAGCAACACCAAACAACAAAATGTACCTTCCACTGCAGGAGTGGGAGCTGTCTGTGTGTCTGATGCATACAGTTTGACCTGATCTCTCTACTTCGTTTGAGAATGTGTTTGCTGCCTCTGCTGTGGGCGGCTAATCTATCCCTGCACTGGCTGCTGTTGAGCTGAGGCTGGTGCCCTAGTAGGATAGCTCCTGGCTACATGTCCCGGCTGCCTGCATATGAAACAAAGTCCTAACCTCATAGCTTGCTCTTTCTGCTCAGTGCTCGTCTGATCAGGTGTAGTCTGCTACTACTGCTGTCTGGTAGCTAAAGTCTGACTACGAGTAGTAGGTGCTCTGGATGGCTGTTGTCTACCCCGTCTCTACTGTGGGGCTCCTGAAGTCTAATCTAGATGTGGTATCTTCTGTCTACCCCTCAAAGATTGCTCAAACTCCAGATCTCTTTTTACAAATTGTGCCCTCACAACTGCCTCTCTGAAGGTAGCCAATCTTAATGGTGTGATCAACTTCCTGATATCAAGTCTCAGGCCCTCAATAAATATGTCTGCTTTGGACTGTTCGTCCATAATCACCTTCGGGTAAAACCTAGACAGCTCAATAAATTTCTGCTCATACTCGGAGACTGTAATGGTCCTCTGCGTCAGTCTACTAAACTCTGATCGCAATTGTGCCCTCCGTGCTGATGAGAAGAAAGTCTCATAAAACAATGTCTTGAACTCATCCCAAGACATAGCTAACTCATCGATGGTGGGATCACTCATGATCATTCGCCACCAATGGTAGGCTGGCCCTACCATCTAATGTACCGCCAAGGCAACTCTCCTGGGTCCTGTCACCCCCATCACCGTCAGGTACTTGTCCATCTCAATGAACCATCTATCTGCTGCCACATGATCTGCTAAGCCCTCAAAAGAACTAGGACACACCTTCTGAAACTCTATTACTAGGTCTCTCTTCTCCTTGTCATAGCTAGCAGATCTGCTCCGAGTCTGTGCTGGGTGCCCTAATGGTACTGGTGCTGGTATCACTGGCTCGGACAATACTGGTGTAACACCCTGAAACTTTGCGAGTGTGCCACGTCACGAGCAAATAATTGGATAAATAAAATAAAACATTCTTTAGCAAATAAATAGCGAAAAAATAAAAATAAGAAATAACAATTATTTAACATATGCTTAGAAATCGTGGCTTGAAAAATAAATGAAAATATTGCGATGCCTGCGAACGTGATGATAAAAGAATTCTGAAATAAATTAATCACGAGAAAAATAAAATGAATAAGGAATGATATTATTAATATTTATATAAATCAAAGAAATTAATATATATGTATATATGAACTTACAAACTTACAATAAAGACTAGATAAATAGAATTAAATCAATATGATTAGATATTATAAGAAGGGTGCATGCAAATCAACATGATTAGAAAAAAATAAATAAAATAGAAATTTAGAATGTAGAACAAGTTGAAGCTTGAGAAAATATTCATACATGGAATGGAAGGAGTATAAATGATTAAATAAGGAAAATGACATCAGTAATATATATATATAAACTTATGACCATGTCTTTAAGGTTTTGAAATGAATTATAAGGTAGGGAAAAAAAAAGAAAGAGATTGAAAGGTGAAGAAAGGACCGGAATCATCTGTTTGGGCGGTGTTGGAGTGGCTTACGAAGGAAGAATGAGATCGGATGAATCAAAGCAAGCAAAGCTTGTTGTTGTTGCTGTTTTGGATAGAATTAAGACAAAGGATGGAACTGGTGCTCTGTGTTGCTGCTGACTGCCGTGGGACAATGGAAAGATGAAGACGAAGAAGGAGTGAGTGCTATGTGTGAAGAAGAAGAACCGAGAAGAGCAGAGCATGGGAGCTGAAGAAGAAGCTCGGGTTGGTGGCGAAACCAGTGAGCAGAACAGAAGAAGAGAACCGAGGAAAGAAGAACAGGGGGAGGAAGAAAAACAGAACCACAATGCTCTGTTGTTGCTGCAAATGAAGAAGAGGAGGTCGTGCATGAAGATGACCAGAAAACACAGGAACCCAACTCTAGGTGCGTGGAATGCTGCTGCCGAGAGATGCATTGGGTGGATTGTGCAGAAGAACAGAGAACGAAATGGAAAGAGGAAGCTGTTGCTGCTACTACCACTGAACGAACAAGAGAATGAAGAAGAGGAAATGCAGCCGCTGGTGCTGGTGCTGCTGCCAAATGAAGAGGGACGCCAGGCAGCGACAAGGAACAAAAAACAGGGGACTGGTAAGGTGTGCAGCTGCTGCTATTGTGGTTGCTACCGAACAGAGAAGAGAAGAAGGCCTGGAGGATGTTGATGCTGCCGGTCATGAGGAACTGTTGGGTTGGCTCTCTGCAGCAATTAGATGAAGGGGACGAAACAGAGGAAGAACAGGGGCTGGAAAAGCCTGGGTGTGCGAACAGCAAGGGTGTGATGTATAATTGTAGTTGGCTGGCCGTAAATTGTTGGTACATAATGGAGGCTACAAACCTTGATGATGAAGAAGAGGAGATAGATGCACATGATTTGTTCCTGTGGCTGCCACTCGGGTTTTGACAATGGGTATGTGCTGCTATTTGACCGGTAAGGCAAGGTGCTGCAATTGAGGATGAAGAATGACGAGCTACTCTTTTGGGTGCGTGTGATCTGAAATTTAGAACGTGATAGTGTGAATTGGAGCTGGTTAGTGTTGGACGAGCTAAAAACGATGAAGAAATGATTTGGAAAATTTTCGGAGGTGTTAACTGTGATATGTATGGGTTGACGATGAAAAAAAATTTTGGGGGGTATATGTGTTACTACTATGTTGGTACGTTCTGTTGAGTGCGCGATGAGGAAACATAGTCGCCTACCATCGTTGCTGTTGCCCACATGACGAAGGCGACGAACGATGTCAAATTGCTGCTACAAATTGGAAAGGTATATTTTAGATTTCAAAAAATATTGAGAGTTGAAATAAAGCATTTCCTTTACTTTAAAATTTAAGAATTTTATGTGATAAAAAAATAAAAAAAAAATAATAATAATAATAGAAATTCAGAAATTTAGTCCAGCATTAGATAAAACAATCAAATTTTAAGTGAAATAAGATTGATTGAACATAAATTAATTAAACCCTAGTTTAAGTTTAATGTTTTTAAATGAATTATTCAACACTAAATAAATTAATTAAAAATCAATAAGTTTAGAAGTTTAGGAATTTATTATAAAAGTTTTAAGTTTAGATCAAGAAATTCTAAGAGCTTAGAAATTGTTTTAGATTGACTATATGAAATTCTAGAATTTAGAATTAACTCGAAAATAGTTCAAGTTGATATTTATACTTCATAATTAATTAGAAAATAAATTAAGCTTAAGAATAATATTATTAAGTGGTAAATTTCAGGTTTGTACATCTTATAGTATGGGATTACTCGAAGGAAGGCAAGGAGCCCTGAAGATCGGCGAAATCAGGTGGGCGTGACTTCCTTTGCTCATTTGTATTATACGGAATTAAGATTTGAAACATTTGGTTGAATAGTTCTAGGATTATTAGAATTGTGTTATAAAATTGATTGAACTTGTTTGGCGTGCTTGGATGATGGTGTGATGTTTTATTAAAATTGTGCCTTGCTTATTTATAGCATGCATTACTAGGAAGTCATGCATTTTGATTTCATTATTCACTCATGTGAATAGTCTGCATTATTTAATCTATTCTCCATGATATACGTGATGGCTGGCATGATTAAAATTATTTGTAAAGCTAAAATAAGACGATGGTTCATTAAGAATCCACGTACCGGTACGATTGACGAACCCAAGGCAGATCGAGGTGGCATCTCCTATATGTCACCGCTTGAGATTGTCGAGCTACAAGGCGGATCGTAGGTATTTTCACCCTGAGCTGACTGTGACAGCTCGAAGTCTTTGGGAGATGGTATGATGCCTAGGTAAGCACACTCTCTTAGACTGTGATGTGAGTGTCGATTGATTTTAGATGGTCATTGGAACCCTCTGAGATTGGATTCAATCACAGGGAATACTGAGAGGAATCTCAACCCTCTTTCGGTCTTAGACTTCGACTAAAACTAAATGAATGTTTGAAACGCCTAATGTTTGAAAGTGTTTGTAATGTTTTGGATTGGGTCAGTATAATGCACGTGATGTGTAGGATAGATCCACTAAGCTTTCGAGCTCACTCCCATTTTTATCTTTCAGGTACACCTGGACGTAGAAGATGTTGACTTACGTTAGAAGACTCGCACTTTGATTGGACACCTCATGGGGAGGTCGTCCGAGATGGGTGACTTAAAGGTCATGTTTTATGTATTTTACTGGATTGTTTTAATGTTTGTATACTGGTTTAACTTCAATTGTTTTATCTCTCAATGGCTTTCCTTGTGTAACGATTTTGGTTTAAATGAATAGTTTAAATGTATTCCGCTACATTGCCTATGATTTATTCGGTAAAATTATTGTGACTTTCTATCTTGCACAGAATATTTTTATAGACATTGACTTGAGAACAAATGGGTATGAACTTAATTTTGAAAAATAGATTTTGACAAAAGAAAAACTTTTAGTAGCATCTCAATTTTCGACGGGCGACGATCCACACATGAGGCAACATGTGAACGGAGGTCCAGTCGAAAATTGGGGTGTTACAAATATGGTGTCAGAGCTTAGTATTATGATACATTGGGCTAGACCTGAGTTCATCGGATTTGATTTTCATTGAGTTGTAGATTTTATTGAATTTGATTGTTAATGAAAATGAATTTTATCATATTTGATTTCACCAAAAAAATGAATTTTCTTGGGTATGACTTGAAAAGGGTAGCATAGGTAGAGGTCTAGGTTTTGTGAAGTGATGCTAGAGTACCTGAGTTACTGGTTACAGATGTGACTTGAATACTGAAGGGTGTTCCCGACAGTTGACCTCTTCTTGAGAAGGGTATCCCTGAAGGTTAGTGACCTTTCTTGGAAAAAGTACCCCTAATGGTATATCTTTATAGTGGCACCATATGGTTGGTGCCTGTTAGTTGCGTAGCAAACTAACATTAGAATAGGAAAAAGGTTGCATTTTAGTAGAAATAAAGGAGAATAGAAGTTAAAATGGCATAAATTAGCTATAATTGCATATAGATAGAGATTTGCATTGTTTAATAACTTTTAAACCTTGTTTTGATGAGTTTTGTTATTCTTTTATGAGAAAATGATGTCTGGGAAAGAACTTAAGTGTGTTGCAGGACATAGATTGAAGCAGTGAGCAGAAGGAGGCAATTCAGGAAGGAAATCATGAGAAGAACACCAGGAGACCGCGGTCCATCAACTGAAGACCGCAGTAACAAAAGACGAACATAATCTGCACTTAACGTACTGGAGACCGCGGTCCATATTCTGGTGACCGCGGTAACCAGAACAGGATTTGCACAGAAACAGGCAGATCGTAGTCCACAGATTGAGCAGATTTTCTGGGTTTTTGCACAAAAGCACTGACCGCCGTCTCTCACTTAAGTTGCACGAATATCGTGATTTTTAGGGTTAACTGAGTGCGGGTATAAAAGGGAAAAAGGTGATTAGCAGAGGAGGATACCAAATTGGGAAAGAAACGAAGGTGGCTGGAGAAATAGAGTCTTGTGAAGAAGTTAAAAGAGTTTTTCATTATCAACTAGAGTATGAATGATTTCTATTCTTATCTCTATATGATGAATCTCTCTTCCATGTCTAGCTAATTCCATTTTACTGTTTGGGTAGTAGACACCAATGTATGCATTTTGATTTCTATCATTATCAATGATTTATTTGCACTTTACTTTATTTGTTCATGTTTAATGCTTTATGCTTACTGGCCATAGGCGTAAAGAATCCAAGATCATCGAATTATCTTGGGAGAGAGGTTTGGTGAGAGGTTATAGCAGTACAAGTCATTGATTGGAAGGTTGTGATTGGATCGAGGAGATATAGCATAGGAATCATTATTTGAACCCACTGGATTGTTGACAGAACACCTCGGAAGAGGGTATCGAGAAACATATCAATGAATAATTGGAACACCTAGGAATAGGGTCCTAATTACAAGTGCGATAATCAACGTGTTAGTATATCATAATCGCAAATTAAGTTACAGAGCATACAAAGGAGTCTACCAACCCAAACAACCTTTTTACATATTGTCACCGAGTCAATTACATTCAGTTTTATTGTTTTCAAGAAATTAAGTTCTGTGTACACAATTGTTTATCAAACTAAATTGGACGTCTTGATAAAACTAAAACCAACGTTAGATTGGGATTTAATTTACACAAACAAGTACTTTTTCCCTGAGGACGATATCTGGTCTCACCGGTATTACTACTACGATCTTATTCACTTGCAGGATCGTCAACAAGTTTTTGGCGCCATTGCCGGGGAAAAATATGGTGTTAGTGTTGTTAGAACCAGTTAATTTTGGTCTAGTCTTAGTCAAGATAGTATTTTATTTCATTATTGCTTTTTAACTGAATAATTTTTGTAAAGATCGCTTTGAATACACTTGATCTGTGTGTTTGTGGAGTTTCAGGTTTGCATGAGTAAACGCCCGGTTGATTCTGACGATCCAGATTTGCTGAAAACTATTAATCAAATTAGATCGGAAGCTCAAAGGCGAACAACAACAATGGTTGACAGTGGATGCTTCGGTGTGGGAAATAACAGAGATGAACAGCATCGTGAGGCACCATTGAGAGATTTCTTCAAACCAGTCTTGAACAATAACTACTCAGGCATAACAAGGACTCCTATCAATGCAAATAATTTCGAGTTGAAGCCATCTTTAATCACCATGGTGCAGCAGCAACAGTTTGGAGGTTCAGCACTTGAAGATCCTATGGCTCATCTCAATTCGTTTATGGAGATATGCGACACTGTTAAGATGAATGGAGTAACAGAAGATCAGCTGAGATTGAGGTTGTTTCCTTTCTCTTTAAGGGACAAAGCTCGAAGTTTCCTACAAACTTTGCTTCCGGGTAGTATCACTACTTGGGAAGAAATGGGCCAGAAATTTCTGCAAAAGTATTTCACACCTGCAAAAGTACATCAATTGCGGGGTGAGATCAATTCATTTAAGCAATCAGAATTTGAATCATTGTATGAAGCTTGTGAGAGATTTAAAGATTTATTGAGGTGATGTCCACAACATGGATACTTCCCTTGGCTCCAAATTTAGATGTTTTATAGTGGACTTACACCACCAACGAGAGCCCTAGTAGATTCTACAGCTGGAGGTTCTTTAATGGGGAAGTCTGCTACGGATGCCACGCAATTGATTGAAGACATGGCAACAAATGCTTATGGTCATGGCACTGAAAGAGGGACAATCAAAAGAGTTGGTATTCATGAAGTTGATGACATCAATGCATTGCATGCTCAAATGGCAGCAATGACTCATAGACTGAATTTGGTAGAAGAGAAGAACAATGGTGGACAGTTTCAGAGCCAACATATTCAGCAAGTGCAGTCCATTACGGATTCGGGGAAGGCATCATATTCTGGAAAGGCTTCCATTGAACAGATGCATGCTATGAATAAGTTCAGTGATTACCAAGGACAAGCTGGGGGGTGCAATGTTCCCAAATACTATCATCCTAGAGTGTGAAACCATGAGAATTTTTCATATGCAAATAACAGGAATGCTCAAGTACCACCAG
This sequence comes from Tinospora cordifolia, assembly GCA_030144865.1. Taxonomy (NCBI): domain Eukaryota; kingdom Viridiplantae; phylum Streptophyta; class Magnoliopsida; order Ranunculales; family Menispermaceae; genus Tinospora; species Tinospora cordifolia. The sequence continues at coordinate 13,773 of JAJIYU010012907.1, forward strand.
GATTTGTGCCACAACAACTTTTACAAGACAAAAAGCCATCCTTAGAGGACAAGCTTGATGAGATGATAAACATGCAGTCAAAGTTTTTCAAGGAGTTGATGGGAAGAGTAGATAAGAATGATAGCAGAGTTTCGGGTATGGAAATACAAATGGGGAATATGAATGCAACAGTGAATAGTTTGGAAACTCAAGTTGGACAACTAGCCCAAATAGTGTCAAATTAATAAAGAAATTCTTTTCCAAGTAACACTCAGGTCAATCCAAAAGAAAGCTGCAAAGCAGTAGTTACTCGAAGCGGGAAAGAAGTAGCAAGTCCTCCTTATCCAGCTCGATCATCTAAAAAAGGTAAAGAAGTTGCTTCTTATGAGGAGAATGTCTCCAAACCACCAGCTGATCAAGGAAGTGAGCTCTCAAAATCACAAGGGAAGGATAGGCCTAATGCTAGTCAAGCTGGAG